>JANIJG010023443.1:0-37261 GCA_024611175.1 Megaceryle torquata
CCATCTGTCTTGGCAGATATACAGATCTGTCAGGTTTTATCCAGAGGCTAGAGGGAGATTTGAATATATCTGGAAGGAGATCTGCCAGAGACAGTCTGTCTTTTCTCATTCTCCCATTTTACATTCCCCACATTTTCTTCTTTTGATTTTTCTGAATGGCTTCCTTTCACTTTCCATTCTTTCAGTCCTTGCTTGTGGAACTTGATTTCTTCATTTTCAGACTCACCCCTGTCCTTCTATGCAATCATCAACACTCTCTACTGTCACTGTAGCATATGGTCAGGGACAGATACATATGGTAATAAGTAACTCTCAAGGAAACAGTCATATAGTAAAGAGGGTAAAGAATTCATTGCTAAGCTTCCATCTAGGCCAAATCATTTCAAAAGCAAGAGGAATGGACCAGTAGTAAATGACATAATCTATTCTGTTGAGTTGTGTTATGAAAATAAGGCTGAGTTGAGGTAGATAAGTAAGTACGTAAGTTGTGTAATAGTGCTCCCTTTGAGCAGGCATGTGAACAGGTTTTGTTCCTTGGACAAAGAAAAAGAAAGGCCAAACTCAGTATGAGAGAAATCTTAAATGTGGAAGATTGGCATCCCAGGTAAAATACTTTGCAATACAAAAGATATCTTGATAAATATTTTCCTTTAACTTTCAACAATATACACAGGTATAGAAATCTGTCCTTTCACGTGATAACAACAGCCTGTGCTACACTGTCCCACAAGCCTGGCTTTCTCTAGGCTAAATTCCCTTTACATCCCCTTACATCCTGGTTTAGTTCTGAATCATTCACAGGGAAACACAAGACTCAAGAGGTCTGTACTCAAAAAAAAAAGTCCTCACTGAAATGGTGAAGGGACAACATAACAGATGCGTATATGCATACACATTGAAACCATGCTATGGGTTCTTAAATTTTAGCTCTAGCAGTATAAAGTCGTGTCCTAAATAATGGTAATGGTATAAAATTTGTGTGTGCCATCCTGATATTAAAGCAATTTTCTCCTCAAAAATGGCTGCAAAATCGAAGCTCAGTGTTTTGCTTAGGTTGTCAGAAAACTTATCATATCATACTACTATTTACAATTGTGCACCTTTACTAATGCATTGTATGTATTTATATATGATTTACATAAAGGTGGACATTTCCTCCTTCCTTCCCTTGACCCACCCAACTACAGATATACAGACCTTACATCAGTGAACACCTCTGAAAATCCCTTAGGTATGGGACCCATTTTACTGCAATAAGAGATAATGGTGTGATGTTCTGATGTTCATCTGATTTTAAACTTCTGTACTGATTTGCCTACAAAGGACATATTGCTGTATAATTTTCACAATCAAGATTAATCTCTGTGTGAATAATTTCTGCTACTCAAATTACTGGGTGTTTTTATCATCTATTGTGAGCCTTTTTTCAATGTAGATGAGCTTTGAGTACTTCAAAATAACAATTCAGAGGTTGGCATAGGCAGTGAGTCTTTCTGTAAAACTAAAATAGTTCAAAATTGCTATTCTCTCAGTGATTCTGGCATTTCTCTCTTGCTACCAATTGGATGAGAGATGTCAAATTCTTGTGCCTTTAATGTCCATCACTGGATTGTATAAGACACCTTTCATGTTTATTTAGGGTCTACTATTTGTGTTTAATGTAAATCTATGAAGCAATAACTACTGCAAAGATCAGAAGAGCATAGTACAGATTAATGTCCACTGCCTGGATTTAATGCATCCAACAAGATAGACATGTGCAAAGAACAACTCCCTGCTAATATCTGTCAAACTACTAAATGATGAACTCTAACAGAAATCTGCTTTTCAGTCTTTTATAGGTCATGAAAGTGATTTGGTTTTTGGCTGGAAACATCTACATTTCTTCCTGAAAGACTTTTTTTTTTTTTTTTCCATGTGTGAGTGTAGTTAATGATGGTATAAAGAAAACAGTAGCTTTCTTTCTGGAGTCACTTTTCTGGGTGAAGGAGAAGGAAGGGGGTGGAAGGCAAGATGAATGGTATATAAAACCAAGAATATAGTTTCTGTTACTTTCCCCACGTAATTAATTAGAAAATTTACAGAGGGCTAAAGAAAGCTATACACAGATAGGAACACAGTTGAGAAAATAAACAATCAGCCTGGGACAAACATCCACTTTTTAGAAAAATCCTGAAATGTTCAGAGAAGTGTCAGCTGGAGACTGTATAGTTTTAAATGCCATTAAAAGAAATATCTTCTTGTCATAAAATAAACCTCACTGGGAATTACTCCATCAATTTGAGCAACATGTTTCACATTTTAATGAGATTAAGAAGAAAAATTATCAGTACTTCTATATGACTTTTTACTGTTGCAGCTATTACAATTGATTTTCATACTTCTCCAAAGGAATAGTATGAAAAATAGTACGAAGCAGATAGCTACAGTGGAAACAGAGTACTCTCTGTGTCTCAGAGGAAACCTCCAGGACCACTGCTTCACTTGGGAACCTGAATGTACATTTCCTACACTGTTTCTTACTTTTGTCTGAGCCACATGTATGTGACTTCAGTTTTTAGGTAACTGACAGTGATAGCAAACTTCATTTCCTAAATGGTCTTTTTAGCTTTGTGGGACATTTCTTAAGAATAATTGTATCTTTCAGACAACTCTTTACCACACATACCATGCTAACTGGAAGACTGAGTCAGTAAAATTGGTGCATTCTGGCCCCTCATCCAACAAAATGTTTAATCATAAAAAACTGAATTTGATTTGCAAACAAAGAACACCTCAGCTGGTGGTACAGCAAAACAAATTTCTGCAGAACCTTGAGAACTGGAAAAGCCCAATATAACTTGCACATACTCCAGGCTAAGCATGAATTAAAGTTGATCAGGTCAAGAGTGATCAACACACTGGAAAATAAATTTAATAGTTAACTAGTAAAATTATCAGTGTTAATTTTACAGTTGCATATGATCTTTATACAAATACTACAATCAGTAACAGGAACAAGAGACTATAGAACATAGGCCTGTCACAAAATAAATACATTCAATATATATACTTCCTTAGATGACCAAACCAGATGTCGGATTAATTATAACATGTATTTAATGCCACGTTTCTGAGTAAGAAAACAAGAGCGACCAAACTGAATCATACCAATGGCCTAGTTAACATAGGTAGCCCGTCTCCACTAATGACAACTAGTAGATAATACTGTGTTCAGGATAATACAATCCTTACCCTGGTATTTCATCCCAGTTTCTAGTAATCCAAGGATGAGGAATTACTTGAGTCAGAGTTTCTATAGAGTTAGGTCTGGCAGCCTTTGTTTTTCAGTTTGGCTTTTTTCTCATATATTTATTTTTATTATTTTTTAACTTACTCTTTGACAGCTGCATTAATATTGTCATCAATGCAGTTTAGGAAAACTTACCAAGATGATTAGCACAACTCTTGAAAAAAAAGTGAAGTACAGCAGTACTCTAATTTCAGTATGGAGATACAAACCACAGTACAGAGACATTCCTTTGAGGAAGCTTCATAAATTTGCACAGTTATTTAAATCCTTTGTAGCTAACATGAAAGATACAAGAGCAATGTTGCCAAACAAAAAATTTCTGTCAGGGAAAGAGAGGATTTGCACACTTCTTTTATGAGAACGTCACACCTGAAAGGATTACATGTGGCATCCAAATCCAGCTACATGTCTTTTTTCTCAGCATCTCTGTAATGCTTTCTTTCACCCTGTCATTTGCAGTTGAAGCCATGATCATGTCACACCTTGCTGTCTGCAGCACCATGTTCTCCCTATGGTAGGTATTTCTCAATTCAGTCCATGCAAACTGAGATCAATTTATCAGCCGAGCAGCACAAACATCTCCCTGGAAGTGTGGCATGCTTTTCTTTTTCCCTCTATGCCAGACTAACACTATAACAATGTTTTATCAAAAGCTTGTGAAATTTTACCTTTCCCTACTGATCTACATTTGTCTTACTCTTCTCTGCCACTCTGTCAGTGATAGCAACCTCATCTTGTCACTATCTTGTTTTCTGGAAGTGTCCAGTCTACCTTCCTATTCAGGAAAGATGATTTTTCTAGAGCTCAGGTGGAAATATGCTTCACAGCTAGAATTCTCTGTATTTAAGCTCCTGTTGAAGACCCCAAGGTCTTCTGATGTCCCTGAACAGAACTGATTAAGAGTGCACTACACTTATCAATTAGTCAGCCAAGACAGAAGTTACAAGTCTGATAGAAAATACGTATTTTGTTCCCCTTTTACCATGCCCTCTATATGTAAGTTGTGTGTTCATACATCTACGTCATCTACTTATTGAGTTCCAGAGTTTTTGTAAGTCATTTAAAAATAGTAGAAAGGACCTAATGACAATATCTAGAACTTGAAATAACAAGAACAGGAAACATTTCAATCTTGCATTTTGGGTTTCAGACAAATCTTCCTGTGCTAGATCTCTAGGGGTATTCTTTATGAAGTCTATTAAAATACACAAACTAAGAACTACCAAAAGCAGAAACATTTCTAACAAAATATTTTTGGTTGAAAACAGAGTTTTGGAAAAATGGAAATTGCAGCCTCTCCCAAACATTTAATTTTCATTTATAAACAACAAAACCTGAAAACAATAAGATAGTTTCCAAATTTCCCTTTTTGTTTTTTGGTTGGTTGGTTTGGGTTGGGTTTTTTTGGGGGGTTGTTTGGTGGGATTTTTTTTTTGTTTTTTGGGGGTTTTTTAAATGAAAAATTTTAATTTTAATGCAAAACAAAAAGACTTGTTGAAATTATTAGAAGAAATAAACCTCTCTTTAGAGTGATGTTGCAAATTTATTGAGGGGTTCGGAAAGACTGGAAATACAGCCCATTTGTGCCAGGTGTATAGCAGTGCCATCCAAAGGCTGCAGGAAACAATTGCAGGAATAGAGCTAATAGTTTAGAAACTTCTTCTACATGCCTTTTAAAAGCTACGTCTCATCTCTCAATACCATGTCTGCTTGCCTTGGAGGTGAAAGGGGCCAGGGGATAATCTGCTGTACCGTGCCCTGGTCTGAGTTTCTGAAAACATCTTAAAGTCTTGACAGGATTATCTCTGTTTAGCCTTAACCCTACCCCATGGAGAACACTGCTTTGTAGAGACCTCAGCAAAACTCATGTGATGAGGCCACTGAAGCTTCCTTGGATCTTAGCTAGTTGATGAAAAAGTGCTGGTTGTGCTAATATGTCATGTTATATCATCATACAATAATAGCAATATTTGAGCAAGTTCTTTGTTATATAAATCATCACTGACCAGAGCTCTATTATCCAAATCAAAAGTAGTACCTGTGTTATATTATTTCCACATCTGTTTCTCCTAGTAAGCAGGTAGCTAGGCAAGTACATAGGTAATGCTATTCCCTTCCTTACTCTAGCATCCATTTTTATAACTGCTTTTGTCAGGGCGCCTGTCTAGGAGCCTCCTGACAGTTGTGTCAGAGACATAGCAGGATTTTAAAAGCAGCTTCAAAAAGACCTTTTAAAAAGGGATAAGATAAATACTTTTATATTGAGAATATTTGACAAAAGTCATGTTTTCACTGAAAACTGCAATCTGGTAGTAGGTCTATCACAAGAACTATGCATCTTTTATACATGTATGTGTTTTCAATTTGCACACAGCAGTGACAACAATAAGGGACAATGGATTTAGCACTGGCCTCTTTGTCCTAGCAGAAAGGACACTTCTGCTATCTCCTGTGTTTCAGGTTAGCAAATTCTATTGACAAAGTTTTCTATTTGGATGGGCTGTTTGCATTAAAAGGGGAAACAACTGTCAAAGAAGAAGTCTTAACAGATACACAAAACTAAAAAAAGCTTATAATGGATTAAACTTTGTATCACTTTGTCTGATGTAAAGAGGAGATAATAGGAGACATGGGGATATATGCAATGAAGAGAAACAATACAGAGTTTCTTAGGGGTTAATCCAGGTCTGCAGCTGAATACAACAGAGTTAATCTGACCAGAAGAGGCTTTAGGCTAAATTCTAGGGGAAAACTTGTCACTTTATGATCCAGTTGAAAGACTCTGTTTACAAAGAAGATTTTGAATCTGGGATCCATTGGGGCAGAAGTTACCTCCATGATTTCTTCCTTGTTCAACACACCAGGGGACTTGTAGTCTGATAAATGATTTTTCAAAGATCTTCATTGTTACCTTCTTTCTTCTTTCTGAAAAAGAACAAGTGTTACAAAAATCGTACTTAAGAAAGAACACAAATTTGACCTAAGGGCAAGAAGTCTTTGATGATAAAGACTTCACAATTTGTTTGTCAAATTTTGCACTAAAGAACAGTAATTGTGTTATTTATTTCTAAAACTGAAGACAAAGTAAAATTATAAATTTTCATAACTTCATAATAGGGCATTTAGCAGATCCAGTTTTTATTGATTATCCAAAATTAAATTCTGGTAAGCAAATACATTATATTACAGCATACACTACCTACTGAGGAGACAAAATCTAAAATAAAAGTTAAGGACTAAAAAAAAATAGATAATTAAGATTTCCTCACAATCTTGTTATTAGATACTCTTCCACAGTACTTTAAAGTCAGTGGTATATGAAGAATCATCAGAATTAACATATGTTCTCATTGATTAAGAGCTAGGAATTATAGTCACATGGCATTTTTTATCACTTTAATAATTAAAATTTTATTATGTTGTAACTTTTTAATATAATGTTACACAGATGGAAACACAAAAGTACAGCTGTGACACTTTAATTGAGGAAAAGTCTTAAAGAGTTATTAGTCTAAAAGCAGAATTTTGTGTGTGTGTGACATATTTTTGTGTTTTTTGCAATCAAATATTAATTAGAATATTATTTTCAAAAAATACGTTTTATCTTTTACTTTAGGAAAAATAAAAAACTGACTCAAAACATGAGTTCTGGAGACTGAAATCTCTGATTTTGCAAGAAAAATGAAAAGCATGAGGAACTTCAAAAGAGCAAATGCTTGATTATTCTTTAACTAAATATACATATTTGAGTAACACATTCTTCCCAATTTGGGCTGTAGCTGTCACATACACAAACACTTCTATCTTTTGGCATCTCTTTTGAATACACAAGTGTCAAAGTATATTTGGTAATTACAAGGCATGATCTTGCTTTCTGCAACACAAAACCAATTTTTTTTTAAGGAACTGAAAATCTCTGGAAAATGTTGTATAATATTTAAGACAAGAGCAGCATTCAAGTACATATTAAAAAGTAAAGAAAGAAATGTCAGGCTTGCTCTTGCTTCCATGTGAGTGATTAGGGTATTCTTCTCTTGTCAGAAATTAGAAACCATTTTTTCTTAACAGAGAGACATAGTTTACACCACTCTTCAATGGAATTCATCACGTCATACTCACTGACAGGAACATCCATAATACATCAACAGGAAGGGAAAGAGCTCTCCTTGTGACATCCCTATAGCAATGCTACAGGCAGTCTTCATCTCCTCAGCTCATGATTCATCTTCTTTGAGACAAGGACAGACAATAAAGGGTGAAGACTATACCTGACTGTGTGTTGCTTCTCACAGTGAATTTCCCTTTCTCTGCAACAGCTAAAATTGTCTGAACTTTGCTTTCAGCCCATCAGCAAAGGAGACATCAGGCATGGACATTAACATTGATAAAATCTCTAAACACAAAGGTAGTAAACTGAACTGTATTAAGGACTTTAAATAACTCACCAGAGCAAAAAGATATGGTCTAAGGCAGACAGCAAAGAAACAAATGGCTGGTATGTCTTGGGTATCCAGCCTCTAGCAATAGGTTCATAGTTCAAGAGCCTAGTGGAATGGAAACATGGCTGGGGAGTGGTTGGGGGTTAGTATCTATTTCTAGCCTGTTGGGAAGACCTGTTGCTAAATACATTAAAAAAAAAAAAATCTTTCCTTGCTTTTTAACTCATTTACCTACGCAACCAGCCATCAAAAGGCAAGGTGTCATTGCATCAGATTTTTAATCTTGCATGTGAATGAAGCAAAAGTATGTGCAAAATTACTTTGTGAATCAATAATTGGTCAGAACAATTGCTTCAGTGGGTAACTATGTCCTCCATTTAGCTCTGTGCTTAGATAGCTAGCTCTGACCTCTTCTTCCGTGCTTGTTTATTCTCATTTACTTGATAAACACCTATGTGAACAACTCAGCCAGGTAAGTGAGGTCTGATAATTCCAGCAAATTAGATTACATTAAACTTTGTTCTGCCATTACACCAACTTCTAAATAAATTTGGAAACCCTTATCTGTTTCTCAGCTGTAAGACAAAGAGAATATTAAGGAAAATCTGTGGGGATAAGGATGTAAAAGACACTGAGGCATTCCGAATCCACAGTACTGAAGATTGCAGCATTGTTATAGATTCACCACTACTAACCATAATATTTTACCACTTCTGATTACTTTAGACTCCTGTGCTATTGGCCTAGATTCAGCTGAATAATGAGCTGAAAAACAAGTAACAACAAGAAAAAAATAAAACATATAGAATCATAGAATGTTAGGGGTTGGAAGGGACCTCTAGAGATCATTGAGTCCAACCCCCCTGCCAAAGCAGGATCACCTAGGGCATGTCGCGCAGGAATACATCCAGACGGGTTTTGAAAGCGTCTAGAGAAGGAGACTCTACAACCTCACTGTGGTGCTGCTTTCCAGCAGGGTGACCCCTAACCTGTGCCAGTGCCTGGTGTTATTCCTCCACAGATGCAGGCCTCCAGCTTGATTCTGTGCCACTGATCACAACCCTCTGAACTCTGTTGTTGAGCCAGTTTTCAATCACAGACCAACTATCTATGCCCTATTTCTTGCATTTTTCTATGAGGATGATAGGGGAGATGGTATCAAAAGCCTTACTGAAGTCAAGGTAAATGACATCCACTTCTCTCCCTTCATCTACCTGTTTGGTCATGGCTTCATAGAAGGATCTGATCAGATTAGGCAAGCAGGATTTCCCTTTGGTAAATCCATGTTGGCTACTCGTGCTAACTTTCTTTTCTTCCATGTGGTTAGAGATGGCCTCCAGAATGAGCTGCTTTCCAAGCATGGAGGTGAGGCTGACCGGTCTGTAGTTGCCTGGGTCTTCCCTTTTGCTCTTTCTGAAGACTGGAGTGACATTGGCTTTCTTCCAATCATCAGGCACATCTCCTGTTCTCCACGACTAACATTAACACATTAAATACTTCTGTTTTTTCTACATTCAGGAGACTTAAAAAAGCTTTTCTATATAATTTGTTGTACCATCTACTGTCTCATTTTCTCTTTTTTGTACCCTCTTCCTCTGCAAACCTCCTTCACAGTATTGCCATCTGTTCAGTATCCCATGCAACCACTATTGCTAATGGAATCTGTATGGGAAGAATGGCCATGGTATGGCCAGAGGTGTGGTGGGTTCTCTTCCAGGATACAGATAGTGGTGTCTAGTGGCATGGTGATGGAGAATGACGTAAAAGAGGTGTAAATTAGGGAGGTGGCAGAAGAGACTGCATCTGTATGCACCAGCATCAGGTCTATGTTACATTCTAACACTCTATTAAGGGAATTAAGATCCTGCATCATGCCTGACTTCCATCAATGGACACATGCTTCCAGTTTGAGGTAGCTGGTATGGCAGGTCACTAGAATAACCAAGGAAAAGGAAAAGAAGACTGTGTGAGCTGCCTACAGACAGTAAGAAATGTTCAGAAGATACAGAATATGTACGTACACTGAATATGTTCTGATTTGCCAGTAAAAGACATGTTTTGTGGCTCTGGAGATCTTCCAGCCTAAGATTGTCTACCTTTTCTCATGCCCCACACAGATATCAACCCTGAGACTCCTGCTCCTCTTGGAAGTCTCATGCCAAGGGAAGGACAGTATGCTGAGAGAGAAGTGGAGGGTTAGGCTAGGTGATGGTGGAGGCCATGAAGTTCCTGCTAGTCAGCTGGGGAAAGAAAAGCATCTAGAATCGAGAACAAACTTGCTTAAGGATCTTAAGGAACATGTCTTGCAACAGCCTTTGATCCTGGCAGACAGGTGATATTTAAAAAGACCACCCAGTTACTTGGTGACTCAGGAAGCTTTGTTCCAGTCATCTGAAATCAAGCCTAGGGAAATTACTAACACATGAAAAAGACATTTCTAAAGGGAGCATAGGTTTCTGTGGTGACACAACCAATACCAGGACAGATGAATAGGTTCACTTATAGATGAATTCACAAAGCTTACTAGAATACCTTGGACACCTGTGATGAAGACCTGGAGCCAGCCTGGTCCCCGACATGTCCAGACATGGTAGGGGCAGAAAATACTGGCTTCCTTTCAGCTAATAATCTGTTTGTAAAATTGAGTCTGAGATAACATAAAAATCCTCACTTCTCATATCTTTATAAATTCTATTTGTCTACAGTATAGTAATGGACTGAATTGGTGCTATATTGTTTGTCACTAAACAGTATCTCCTCCAGGAAGGTGATCAGTAATGTATGACCCACCAGAAAGGAGGCTGACTGAGCATTACCGTGTCATTTAAAGGTGTAAATAACATCAGATACATGTGTTAGTGTTTCATGGAAAGCCTTTGGCTTGATTCCTCCACACTTTACATTTTGGTAAAGGCATTCATAGTTATGCCTAAAAGAAGTAAATGGCAAACTCAGTCAAAGTGGGAAAATATTGCATTCACTTCACTGATATGTAAACAATCTTCCAGAATTTGAGGCAGAGCATAATCATATCCCTGGAAGTGTAGAAGATCCCAAAATAGGCTCTAAAAGTACTAACAGTAAGAAATATATTTTGCTTAGGGCTTCTGGGAAGTAATTGATAAGAACTAAACACAAAAGATTAATGTTTCTCTACCTTTTGCAATACAGGGAACTCTTTATCTGTCACATTCTAACAGTCTCCACTATGTCTAAAAAGACTTTGTTAGAAAGGGTTTTTCTTGGTGAGATGCATGGCTGTTACACAAAGATACAAAAGCCTTGATTCTCTTTTCCCTGCTAGCTTTACTCAAGGGCAAAGAAATTATCCCAATTTACATCAGCATATGCAAACGTGGAATTAGCCAAAGAATTCCAATCCAACTAGGAATTGATCAGAAGAATAAATAAATTAATAAATATATAGAGAAAACACATAAGCAAGCATGCAGATATAGACCAAATTGTTGCATATCTCAAAACACATATAATTTCCATTTGGAGGCATTCTGCATTTCTGGTTTTTTTTTTAGCAATGGACGAGTGAGCAAACAGAAAGCCTTGATGGCCAGATAAGAGTTGAAATGGAAAAGAACAGTAATGTTAAGATGAGTTAAAAGCTCTTTTTGACCCTATCCTTAACACCATCTCCCAAAATGCTTCCCCTGTGAACTTTTTGTGTTGTATTCAGTTTGTTGAAACAGGGGATAGAGAGGCCAAGCCAAGTATCTATCCCGCTTCATTGAGTAAAGCTAGCCTACCAGAGAAGGTGATGGGTTAGAAGTTAATACAAATGACAGTTCTAAGACAAAGTTAGCCAGTGCCTTCCTGTGGAGCCCAGTGCCAAGAAGGGGACCCCCTGCTGATCCCACTTCATTACATTTCCTTTTGCTCTCCTTCCCCTTATCTGCAGGTCCTGCCGTGCCAGGCCAGGGGATCCTTATTAAAATACAATGTACTGTCACTAATAGAAGTGAGCAAAGCCTCATTAGCACAAGGGTTAGAAGAGGACTAGCTCTAATTACAGCTCACTTAGAAGAGACAATCAAATGAATAGATAAACCCTTCAAGGGAGAAGTCAATTTTTTTTCTTGCATTTGGCCAAGAGAGGATTTCTTTTATATACTCTTTTAAAAGGAATTGAATTCATCTATTGACATTTTTTTTTTCCTACAGAAATTCTTTCATCATATAGTTTCCACCAGAGGACATTTAAGTTGGCTGGGTGGGTGGCTAAGGGGTTGCTTGTGTTATTTGTTCCTGTGTTGACCAGCAAAGGCACACTCTACAGCACTTACTACCTCCCATCAAAGATACAGCTGGAGAGGGGTAGGCTGTTCATTCAGATCCATCACATAGGAACTCTTCTTTCCCTGAGCACACAATTAGTAATCAAATGGTCCATTGCAATGTCACAAAGCAGGCAGATTACTGTTTCTCCTCTGGGCAGACATACCAGGAAAAAAAAAAATAGAAATGTAATGAGCACTATGAGCCAAAAATGTCCCTTAAACATAGGGACTGTAATTTTTAAATCTTTGGTTTCACCTTCTAGCCTCCCTGAAAGGCTGGAGTGAAGAGCACAGGCATAAAGCAGTTAGGAATGAACAACTTTTTCATGTAAGGTAATTTTTTCATAATTTTGTGGGGAACTCCTCAGATATTGTAAAGCTCTACAGAGTTTTCCTATTTTGTCATGAATGATTTTTGTCCAATTCTTTTAAATTCTTTTTTAGCAGTAAAATCCTCCCAGTAGTTGGTCCCAGATGAACTGAATTCCTGACCAAAGATATCCAAATTTTCCCAAGTTCTGTCCCTTAGGATTTTCCCCTGTGCTTGCAAGTTCTTTCATACCTACAGAAACACTCATTAGATGTCTGCTAAACAGTTGCCACAAGATATATATTTGAAAAATATTTTTAAGACACACAGTTTGTTACTATGCTATGACTCATGCTAGAGATCAATCTTACTTAAAGTCTTTATAATTTAAGTAATTTGCAAGTTCCTGCAAGTTTTATGCCATGTCATCAATAGGTGAATTTACCAGAAGAGATGTTAGAAAGCTATTTTGTCAGAGTCCTATTGAAAGTTATTTGGAAGTTTCTGGATCAAAGCAGTGGTACATCTCAGCTCTTTGTCCCAGACAGTGACCTTTACTGCTTGCAAAAACAAAATGCAAGGGGACTTTTTCTAAATCTTATCCATTACATGGCTGTTGGTTTATGCTGTGCTACCGTGTCTTCCATGTAGGGTGTTAAGACTACCTTCTTTCATCTAATTTAGGAAGCCTACAGACTGGTTTTCCAAAGTGCAGCTAAGAAAAAGCATTGCAGCAAATAGGGTGAAAATACAATGGCCACAGTCCCCTTTCACTGATTTATAAACTGCTTGCTACATGAAAGGAAGAGGGCTGTTTTCCTTTTGCAGCCCTGCTTTGACATATAAAGAAAAGAGTCTCCTCTGTGTTCCCAACTTTCTGCTGCACCACTGCACCAGTATTACCCACTGACTGCTGCTAAAATACAGCCTTGTCTTTAACAAGAGTTATGAGAAGCAGGGTGTTTGGGTTTGTGCTTTTTTTCTAACGTGAGAAGTTACAGTTACATGTTCATTCACAAATTCATTCTGAGTGTTCATCTAAGATAAATAATATTCTTCGCTAAAATTGTGCCTTATTACAGGATTTTTTCTGAAAAGAGCAGATTTTTTTTAATGAAAATTCAATAAATAATAATAATAGATAATATTTTGTGGATAATAATAGTGGTTTAATTACAAGAGTTGTCTTTTGGACTATTCTGGTCTTTAAAGTATTCAGTGGCTCTCAAAGTCACTGGGCACAACACATTTAAATGTTTGACTGGATCTGAAGCAAAACACAAAACTGATTATGCATGCTCATCAAGCAACATCTTACTAATAAATGGAATTCTCAATATGAAGTAATGATTGCACTAAGACTTTAATCAACTGGTCTAACATTATTTCTAAGGAAAATAGATGACATCCATGAAAGCAATTTGTAACCATTGAAGGCAATGTGCCATATATCCTTTCATGAACTGGAGTCACCAGCACATTCAAGATCTAGATCCATTTGCTGCTAAGGCAGAATGATTCCATGCAGTGTCATCTCTAACACTCCCTGCCATCTAGCTATTAACTACTTATTTCTTTGTTCAAAACATCCTCTCAGATTATATGAGAAATCATGGACTCTTTTTTCCATAGTCAAATTTAGATAATTATTATGCATTGTCATAATATATAGGGATTTCTCCCCTTTTATTTTGTATGTTCATAGTGAATTCTTTCTTTCTGCTAAGGTTTAAAGAAAAAAATATCAAAACCATGAAAGTTAAGCTTAATGCAACAAATGATTAATACTGGGTGAACACAAAACCACAGGTCACTGAATCAGCTGTAACCTTTAGAGAGCTATAGGTTCATAATGAAAGAGTCCAAAATTAAATTGTTTTTCTTTAATTATAGTTAGATTAAATTCTGCTGTATGGTATCAAATTAATTATGTCTGGAAAATGAAGTCTGAACACAAATGGTCTTGAAAAAAGAGAGAGAGAGATCAGAAAAGGATTCATTCTTTTTCAAGTAATGAGAACCTTCTTTTAAGTGCATATCAACATGGAAGTTGCACAATATATTATCTATCAGAAGTCCAAAACCAAAAAGTACCAAAACAAAGGGGTTTTCTTTAAACATTGGACTGTTCATAATTTTTCTGTGAAAACAATATTGTGGTGTTTTGGCTTTTTTTTTTTTATATTTCAGGAGAGGTTCTCAGCTGGTGTGTATTAGGCTCTTGATATGAGAGGATCTAAGATGGTTTTCACAGCTTTGAAGAAGAGATTGATCCATACCTCTAGCTAAGAAAGTTGATATTTTTCATTATAATGTTTACATAAAAGAGATGTTCTACTTCAGATAGTATTAGAAAATCTGGGGGTTTTTTTATATGTAAGTTTCCCTAGGTCTCCCTGACACTTCTGCTGCCTTCAAGAATAAAGAACTGGAGCAGAATGTTAGCACTTCTGAATCAGTACCACTCTACAATGATCTTTAGAGATATAAAGGACAGAGCTTTCTTAAGTGCATTAAAAAAAAAGAAAGAAAGAAACCTTCAACATATTACTGTGGGAACTCAGCACTGCAGAACCTGAACTGAAATGCAGAAATTTCACGTGTTATTTATTTTGTATTACTATTATTACTATCTTTTAGAGATAATGAAACTACCTCCACTCTTTCCAAGCTGTGGGTGGCATCACACAGTTGGATTTATAGTTGCACTAAGTATAAAGTAGAAAGCAGTACAAATCACTCTTAAAAAGGAGTTTATAAGAATCCCCCAAAAATGTCAGACAGTATAATGCTCCCACATCTTACTGTTTTTCTCCACATTGGTATCAAAATACATAAATGCAAGAATAAGTTGACCTTATCTTGCAGAAAAATTAAAAATGGGAGTGAAAAAAAAAAATCAAAACTCTTTTTCAGACAGTCTAAAACATCAGGTCTGATCAGCAGGAATCATGACACAGGAAGAAAGCCAGCAGTTCAAGCCTAAAAATATCGTTCCTCTTCCACTTTGCTGTGCTCCTATTATAGCTTAAGCAACAGTCACTGTATTTTTTCTCTATAACCTTTTGCTTGATAGTTGTCTGTAAAGACCTCCTTTAAATGCAAGTATACTCTTTACAGTAAAAGTCATGACCCTATACTACATTATACACTATAAATCTAGAAGAAAGCTACCAAAACCTATGAAACTATGTCCATAAAAAGGTAAATAAAAGTAAATAAATGAAAAATCAGGCCCAGTGTATTAGTATGCTGAGTAATAGTTTAATGGTTTATATTCTGCACTATTAATAAAGGGGTATACACAAAAAAAACCAAAGGTGGTTTTATTTTTCAGTGAAGTCTTAGAAGTTGTGTCAAATTATTGCAGACTCCTTGGAAAAGAAAATATAATCCTTTCTGGTTTTATTTGTCAACAGACATATGTGGCAGAAACTGCAAATTTTACATGTCTCACTTTTTCAGGGGATCTAATATAACAGATAAAATTAATAACTCCTTTACTTTTCGAACTATAAGGATCTGCTTTACTATGCAAATCTGTAACACACTTGCAGATTGCTTTGCATGAGGAGGTAATTTACAGTCTAAACAAAGTAAGCATGGAGTTATGCACAGAGTTACACACATTTGGATATAGATAGTGCATGCATTTGACAGGGACATATGACCAGGATGTAGGAGCATCCTGGGCTTCCCAAGCTGTCAGCAGCCTGTAGCTTTGGCTGGCATGCAGTAAAAAATGTAAATCCCCCTGTATGCCAGACATAGAGGTGGAACAGTGCAAAGGTTATAACTTCTTGTGCTGCACATGCCATTCTCCAGTTACATTAATTCCTGCTCAGCTGTCATTAACTGTTTCTCCAGGGCTGACTCATACTGAGAAAGAAAGCAGAATAAGTGAAAGCACAAGAGCAATTATAATTTCAACTAGGTAAGTGTAACTACTGTACTTCAGCAGGACTGATGTGAAAAAACATTCTTGTTATTATAATGTTATTCCAACAGTCCCAAATAAATGGAGCCTCTAATTTGGATTTTTCAAGTCTTAAGTGCAGAGAAAAGGACTGGGGCATAAATATTCCCTTCCGTTACTTTCAAAATGGGGTAAAAAAACATAGTACCTGCATATAGAGATATGGAAAATACTATTTTTCAGGCTTAGTAACTCAACCAGGATTGCTGAAAGCACAGTGGGCCCAATCTGGAGAATTACTGTGGTCTCTAAGATCTCATAACCCCCCTGTAAGCCTTTCCTCACCCCTTTCCCACAGATTTCACACAGTATTTGGATCCTGAGAAGGTTCCGTACCTGAGCAGCCTCCACAGAGCTGAGTGGCCTAGGCACAGGTGTTGTCCATACCTGCTGCTCCCCAGGAGCTGCAAATCTGCTTGCAGAGACAAATGGCATGGCCAGCTTATGGGTTTTCTGCCCCATGCATGGAGTGCCTCATAAAAACACATGGTCTTCCCACCAAATGCTACATTTGCTTTTCATGGCAAGTACTGTTGTACAAGGACTTCTGACAGCTACAGGGAAAGGAAATCTAAAAGAGAGAGGGTTTATTTTTCTTGGGTTTTTGTGTTTGTTTTTCTTTTTTATAATCCTGAGTAAATCTTTGTCTTTACTAGATGGCAGGGAGGAATGACTATCAAAATAAGCTAGATTCAGAGATCTACCTGGCTGCTAAAGCAACTCAGTCATTATCTTTAACCTTATCAATATACTGAATGTCAGCTGAACAAGGCATCTAGAAAATTTCAGTAAACAGAACAGGGAACAACAGGAAGGATGTGGTAATCTAAATCAGAAATCAATCATCCAAGAAGCTTTTTCAAATGGAAAAGGAAAAAAAAAAAAAAGAAGAGGCAATCAACTGCCAGCTATTCTCCTCCCACCAAAGAAAAAAAAAAAAAAAAAGTTTTTTCCTCAGTGTCTCTTTCATGTGCACCACAGTGTTTCTGCAAACAAAATAATAAGAGCTCTCAGGTCCTTCAAACAAAGTGAAACATAATCCCTTCACGGAGAGTGCATCAATAAATGAATGGAGTTCCACAGTCTGTTCGGAAGAGCAGTATCGGCTATGCTTGGAGATCTTAATAATACACTTATTAAGAACCAGAGCAGTGGAGTTGATTTGTTTTTCTGTAACACCTGAAGCAACAGAAGTCCAGTGAGAGCACAAGAAATGGTTTTTCTTATGTCAGACTTTGAAAATCATTTTGCCTCCTCGGCAGCACCCTGTCAGTCAAACTGCTCAGGAGAGGAAAGGGTCGGCTTGCCAATGCTTTTTCTGAGACGAAAGAAGTGTAGTTGCATGTTACAGAGAAATTAATATGCCATTGAGAGCAACCTCCAAGAAAAAAAAAAATCTCATTTATTAGTTTCCCAAATTACCTTTTTATGATGGGAATTTCATTTTCTTAGCAAAGCCACAACCTGTATTCTAGTGAGTGCAAAATCCAGATGCTTGGGTTTTGTATTTTTAAAATTTTTCTTACTTATCTAGATGTACAGATTTTTAAGGCAGGGACATTATATAACCAATTGTTTTGAGCTGTTCTCACACAACTGGCACTTGCTTGAGCCAACAGACATTACAGCAACACAAAAAACCCCCACAGACCATATCTCTAGCTAGTTAAACAAACACAGCCTCATTAAAAACAATGGGTCCTCACCTGTATGTACCAGCTAAGAACACTGATTTTCAAACCACTAATAATTATGGTTTTGTCAGTAATTTCTTCTTTATCTTATTACAGGAAAAAAATAGTACAAGTCTTACTTCCAGCCTCCTCTCCTCCTTCACAAGTAGTTGTTTATACTAAAAGCCCAAGTCCAGTTTTCAGTACAAAATAAAGTTACATATCAAACTAAATAAATGGAAAAACTTACTGCTTGGCATCAGCGCGTGAAAAATGCAGAATCTTGGAAACTGGCTGTAACTTACAGGTGAAAAATATTGGGAAATGTAACTCCCAGAAGCATAGAGGCAATACTTTAGCACCAAGCTATTAAAACCCCAGATAATGTTCCCTCCCTCTTCACATATTCTTTCAGTGACTCTACTACATCAAATATTAGAGCTGTAAATGTAATGTTAATATAATGCTGATTAAAAGGCATGTGTCTTAGTAAGCAATCTGGTGCAATAAAAACAGATCAGTAGATCAAATCCATTGTTGTTGCAGCACCTCCATCTACTCAGTGTATTTATTTCTGATTAACCTAGTCCCCTGGACTCAGTATCTCTTTGACACATGTAATTCAAAGATGTCAGGGAAAGCAGTCATTAATCTACAATCTTATGGCTTGTTTGGGATCTGGACAACACTGGGGTAGAGCATAGACTTGTGTCTCTGGTTCTGTTTCCTTAAATACATGTAATATGCAGACCACTATCAAATTATGGGTCTTTCTATACACTAACAAATCAATGACTGTATTTTAACATCTGGAAACTGTGGGTTATTTGAAAAGATACTATTATTCAGCCACCAGTGTGTTACACCTCTACATGGAGAAGTATACTGCACAAGTTTTTTGCCTCCAACAGCTTTGCAGTCTCTGAATCTTCACAGCTTGCTCCCATTAACTTGTTATGCTGATGTTTCACCAGACTGGGGTGACCTGAAGATTTCAATTCAAGCAGAAGCACTTCTGAAGGAGTAAAGTTATCTGCAGTTTGGGTAGCGTATATAAAGCTGTGGTATATAAGTTGGTGATCCCATCTGTTCCTCAGCAAATTATTCTCTCATTTCATTCCCAAAACTTCTATTTCCTGAAAGCAAAAGATGTTTTTCTCCCTATAGATACACCACTCCCACAGTCACAGGTAACTTAAGATAGCACTGTGCTTATCGTTAGTTTGAGCATCTGCAATGTATTGTGTTTCCACAGTAACTATTCACATTATTGTTTCAACACTCATAAATAGGACATTATTAACATCTCGTTGTTCTTATCACCACTACAGCGTATGTCACTTTTTGGTTTAGATTGCAGCTGAGAGTAAATGAGGAAAGCAATAAAACTGGGCTGATGTTCAGTTCTTTCAAGGAGATATTTTATGAGTTGCAGTTTTTGAGAACAGTCACTGAGCAGCATGGTTTAGTTTGGATTTGTTTTGTTTTGTTTTAATTTTGTTAATGTGATTTCAGAATAAAAATAATAATAAAAAAATATTTGGGCTTTGATTAAAAATATACCACTCAAATTATTTCAGCTGATAAAGCTTGTATAATACCCCAAGACAAAACAACTACATTTTACATAAAAATCACATAACACACTCCTAAACTTTTCTATTAAAAAAAATAAAATAAAATAAAAAAATTGTAGTTCTTATCTATGAGCATTTACCATTGACAGAGATAATTGTAGTACAGCACATCCAGCCTTTGATGTATCTAAGAAATCTCACTTAAATTAATGGAATTACATGTATCTCAATTACCACAAAATTTATTCTGTGTTCAGTGTCAATAGTCCTCAATCTTTCAGTCCTTAGTTGCTTACTGTACTTGCAAAATTAACAGACAGTCAAAATGTTTGAATCTGAGAAGCTATAGGTTATGAGCATGGTAACTTTTTATCCATGAAGTCTTTCCAAAGAAATCACTTAAGATGAGTATGCTGTATCTTCAACTTCACAACCCAAAAGCCCATAATAGTTATATAGCTAAAGGTGAGAGGTTGTACACTTATTAATACCTGTCCTACTTTTCTGACCCTATCATTCTGAGCTCTACCAATTGTATATTACAATTTAACAAGTGAAAAAATCTGCACCACCCTTACTGTAACTCTTTGGGAACACTTTATACATTGATAAGTATACATTATTTCCCAAGCCATCTGTGTCAGCAATTCTATAGACCTTCTATAATTACCATGTTAATAATTTGGAGTCTAGAGATGTAGTATTTGATTGAGGCATTCCTTCAATTTGGCTATCATTTATGGTTTAATCACATTGCTTCCTCATTTTGCAGTATGCACACAATGGACCATAATGTGAAATTAAAAGGCAAGACAAGAACTGTTAATCTGGCTGTAAAATTTGTTATTCTTTTGCGTTCCCTACACATGGCCAGAAGGACACACAAAAGCTTGAAGCAAAAATGATCAACTGCTATTGAAAATCTAACACTGATTGCTAGTAATAAAAGTGCTTCCTGGACAGACAGCAATAATAAAAACAGGTCACTATTCAAGGTCCATCCATCTAGCTATTGCTTTTAAAGGTAATTGCTGCATCTGCTTCTTGAAGTAGTTTAAAACCAATGTAAAGATGTTTCTTCTGTCCCACTGAATGGCAAGCAGCACTGAGTAAAGAGTGAAAGGGTTTTGAACACAGCTATACTGGAGTGCACTACCAGGTCAGAAGTGAAGGCAAAAACAGCTACTTTTTCAATAGACTGATCAGAGCTTTTCCATGCTCACAGCACTTGCCCACAAGACTCCAGCACAGACTATTGTGTTGTTTTGGTTTTTTTTTTCTCTGGGAATTTCACTCTTAAGAAAACAATGGGCTGGCTTAACCATCAAGTGTCAATCAAATTGACTATAAGGATGGGGGGGAACAGTTTAAAAAATTTAATTAGTCTTGTGATAGTTCTATGCATTTGCATGGTTCAGATTGCCTAATTTAAGTCAATGAAATTCAGATAGGTTGGGAGATGTATCTTTCCACCTTAGCACCTTATTTATATTTTGTAGTAGCACTAACAACAATCTGCTTCTGCATAAAGATTTATAGTTTTCTGACAACCTCTCCTATACAGAGGTGATAGCTGTTATAATCTGCTGTGCTATATCCATAGCTACGGATTTTACATCAAATGACTTTTTTGGAGTGTGAATGAAACAAAACCATTCTTTTTTTTTTTTGTGTTCAGCAATACAGAGATGTTCAGTAATACTTGTTGGATGTAAGTAAGAAAATAGATCATTGGCTAGCCCTTCATTTTCTCTTGGTTATTCAGACAGTAACACTGGTCTAAATAAATACTTTTTGCTCTGTGTTTATCTCCTTACCCTAATGCCCTGGGAATAAGATTGCCTTACCCTGAGATAGAAGGAACATCCAGGATTCTCACCTAACCATGGAACCTATTTCACATTTCATTGGTTGCGTGAATGAGCTGTGAAAATTGCTTCCTGTTTCTCTAAAGTATCAGGACAGTGGTTTGCATGGAAGAGATTTTTTTCTGGTTACATGAAATAAAACTCATCCACTGAGTTCACTTGAGAGTCTTAAAACTACCGTGCATCTTGTTAAGTTTGAACAAATCTTTTCTGCTCTGTGAATACCTGCTCCCAAATCAGCAGCACTACAGAAACACAGAATGGTAGGGGTTGAAGGGACCTCTGCAGATCATCTAGTCTAACCCCCCTGCTAAAGCAGGGTCACCTAGAGCAGGTTACCCAGGACTGCATCCAGGCAGGTTTTGAATATCTCCAGAGATGGAGACACCACAACCTTTCTGGAAAGCCTCTTCCAGTGCTCTGTCACTCCCTTAGTAAAGAAGGTTTTCCTTATGTCAATGGAATCTCCTGTGTTCCAGTTTGTGTGCATTGTCCCTTGTCCTGTTGCCGGGCACCACTAAAAAGAGTTTGGCCCCATCCTCCTGACACTTGCCCTTTAAGTATTTATAAGCATTTGTAAGATCCTCTCTCAGTCTTAGCCAGGTTAAACAGCCCCAAGTCTCTCAGCCTTTCCTCATAAGAGAGAAGCTCCAATACCTTTGTCATCTTCCTAGCTCTCCGCAGGACTCACTCCAGTAGTTCCCTGTCTCTCTTGAACTGGGGAGCCCAGAACTGGACACAGTGCTCCAGATGTGACCTCACTAGAGCAGAGTAGAGGGTGAGAAGAACCTCCCTCAGCCACACTCTTCTTTATGCACCCCAGGAGACCATCTACCTTCTTTGACAAAAGGGTACATTGCTGACTCATGGATAACTTACTCTCCATCAGGACACCAAGGTCCTTCTCCACAGAGTTGCTTTCCAGCAGGTCTACCCCTAAGTGTAGTTGGCTTTCTCAAATTGGAGGAAGCTGTTTTCAGTGTATCAGGGGACATTTAAACAAGGACAATCTATTTCAGTAAGAAACTGGTTTTGTCTAACATTAAACACTCAGAAAAAATAGCTTAAATAATAGTGGTGGGAGACTAACTTTGAAAGCTCGGTTAAGCACTTCTCCTTTTCTCTAGTAACATCCTTCCGCTTCACTGTGATATTAATCAGATTTGAAAGCATCTAGTAAACCTGAGAATCTTTAAAACCCATGAAATATAAAATCATGGAGTCTACATAAGTCCATGAAACTACATCTATTTCCACTAATATCAGAGTACATGTGGACTGTGTATTTAGGTGAGAGTATTCAGGTTTAGGACATTCAAATTACTTTTAAAAAATAAAGAAAACTAAATTTCTGCAAAATATAGAGCTCAATTCTTTATAATGGAGTGGCTGAGAGCAGTAAGATTTGGGGAAATATTTATATGGACACCTAGGTTCGATTTAATATCATAAAAGCCAAAGGAGTTCAAAGCAACTGTGAATTCAGTCTTACCTTCAAAATTGTGCATGCAGCCCTGAATGATGATAACCATACCTGTGGTATGCCTACAAATTGGCATATACTCCAGCAGCCTTAATATCTTCTATCTAACTTTAGTTCTGAGGTGTTTACTTTTTACTTTCTCAGGTGGGTTATAGGGTTGTTTTAACCTCTGTTGAAAACTAGTTGATTTTATTTTTAAATGAAATCCATCACAGCCAGGAAAGTAAGTGCCACAATTGTTCATCCTGGTTAGTTATTTTATAGCCTAAGAGATGGCAAGATAGCTAGAGGACTAACACTGGCATAACACTTGCACAAAGGAATGTCAGAAATTCTGTAGTTCAAGCTTTGAACTGACAAACCCTGTAGGGGAGGGGCTTTGAATAATCTGTATCAAAAAATATAGTTACACCATATTTCCCTGATATGTCACATTGTCAGGAGAGACTCGAGCTAAAGAGGGATGACAAATTTTATTTTGTGTCAAATATAAAATACTGCATCACAGACAATGAGATTAACCAAACTGTATTTGAATGTTTTAACTTAATACTGAGCAAACTAATGTCTCAGCCAATGGGTAAAACAGCAGTTGACTGAAAAAACCCTCATTTCTACAAGATTAAATTATGAGGCAGAATCTTTTTTTCCACCATTCTACCTATCCTTAACTGTGGGTAAGGTGTGAATTCTGTTTTGTGATAAAGATTTGCCCAATTTTTACTTCCTTCTTTGCAAACCTAGATATAAAAAAAGCATTAAAACTACAATTATCCAGGAGATGAAATTTGTATTTTTAATTGTCAAAATGAAGGCAGCCTGTAAACTATTCATTCAGAAAGTAGAGATTTCTCTTCATGCTACTCAGACCAGCTTTCCCTTGGCATAAAGTCTGGTGCTCATCATCTCAACAGAGTAATGGGGAACCAAAGCTAACTTGATTTCAGCCAATTTCCAAACAAAACACCTAGCATTATATGTGATAAAGTTCAGAAATTCAAAAACATTTGGCTTTAATTCTAAAGATCCAGTTCTTCAAATATGACCCATAAAGGAGGAGCTTCCAAAGGAGGAGCTTCCAAAGGTGGTTACTGCAGTACTCTGGTTCTGTGACTGAATGTAATAATAGAGCCAGAAAGCAACAATGCTGCTAGTTGCATGTCTGTAGCTGTGAAAGACAGCAAGAGATCATAAGGTGCAAGCGTTAGGGAGTGAAAAGGCATTACTCTGTGTTTTTAACCAAGAATAGGAAATCCAACACTCCAATTCTCCAGTGAATAAGGCTTATTTGATTCTAGTGGGAACAACAGAAATTTCAGTATCGGCAGAGCTACTATTTTTCTTTCAGAATTGCTGAGAATATCTAGCAGTGAGTAATTCTTAATCAGACTTGTTTATTCACATTTAAAGTCAGTGCAGGTCACATTGTTTGCTTGGTGCCATTTGGTCTGCACTTAGTCCTTCCTGAACAGGAAGTCCTTAAGATTAAAGATTGTATTTTTATGGTCCCATGCCTGCCTACCCCTAGCTATTACCTGAAGAGCAATGTAACCAGGATTCAGTTTCTAGAGAGGATATTAACAACCATTATTGCGTGTTTATGTCAGGATGAAAAATAGGAAGAAATCAAAGTAGAGCAATATGGTAAACACAAAATTGTAAGAAACAGCGAAGTGATTGTTCACAATATTAGGAATAAGGTGCATTCAGACAGAAGTATTTTCTATCCAGAGGTCAGCAGAGTGCGAGATCACTAGAATGTATTTAAATTCAAGCAGCAAATGTGATTTAAATACCCTAAAGCTATTTGCCACAGGACCTATATTTATGTCCATTTCATAAGCTATGCGGGGTCTAAAATGCTTGTTGTTCAGAAAATCTAAGCTCCAGCATTGCAGAACTGTGTAATGGTACAACAAATAGAAAGAAATTCTAAGCAGAGTGAATAGTGTGTCTAGAAAGGTCAGAAAGACTGCTTGCTTTCATAAACTAATCATTCTGTCAGTTCTATTATTGTAAGAATGTTCATATTTCAATTTCATATTCCTCCTTTACTCTATAACTTCCTCAAATAATTAACTTGACAAGCTATTTTAATAAAATGGAGTTAGCATTTGAAATTATTACAGTTTTATACAGTTTCAGTATGAACATGTTTTGCTATCATGCTTTAGGAATAAAATCAAAATGATCTTTCTGAGAAATTATTTTGTGGGCAATATTTACATAGGCAAACTGAATTTGAATACCTATGTTTTGTATTGATTTGTGTGTTAGGTGTCATTAACATATTATCTGAATTGATGGTACTCTAGAGCAACAGCATGAGATGCCTAGACAGGTCTGCTGGCTGGATGCTTAGCTCATTTAATATTCAGTGCATGCGGTGGGACACAGGTCATTGCCAGATGAATGGTTATATCACCTGATCTTGGAGCACACTAGATAAAAAAAAAACCTCTGAGGCTGCAAAACCACCTGTACCAGTCCTGTGCATAGCCGGGTCACATACTGTTTAATTTTGCCTAGATCAGGAGTGGATATATGAACACACTTCTGTTAAATTAGCTAGTATATGTTAATGCAGAGTTTTATTATATTGGATTTGCAGTGTCTGTTGGAGGACAGCCAATACTCAACCCAGAATAAAGCTACATGGTAAGTCAACAATTATTTTCAGACAACATTTCCACAGAATTAAGTAGTCCACACTTCCCATCACCCCACTCACTCCCACACCATTTTCTTCCTTGTGGTAACACCATCTGTATTCTGACATCCAGTAAATCCCAGGTTAAAGTAACCTTTTCTTCTTTCTTTCAGCTGCACTGGTTTTCACCAGTGTTTCTTCATTAAGGAAAGGAGGGTGTAGAGGAGGGGATGGGCAGCTGGGGAGTGAAGGGCCAAGTGCATGAGTGTGGAGCAATCCCATTTGAGTGGTGCAGGCAGACAACTCGTTTAACATGAAACCTTATGGAATGGAGGTAAACTATTGATGAGACAAATTGTTGGAAAACTTCATGGCAGAAAAATTATCTGCTAAGATGATCAGGTGGTTTTCTTTCTCCCTGTGCTTTTGGAATTGTGTAAATGATAAGAACTAGACTGATTTAGTGCTACAGTATTCAACTTTACAAGCATTTTTCAAGATAATTTCTATCACAGTCCACATTTCAGCTACTAAAATCTCTCTGAAGACAGAACTTAATGCCTTGATGAGAATTGGAGCCTCATATTCACATATTAAGGCAGTTATGAGTTAGAGTATGAATAGGGAAGTCTGGAGGCAGGGCTAAAAATCCCAGAGTCTTCCCCAGAGAAGACATCATGCTAGGAGTGGTATAGTAAAGAATTTTTCATACATTATGTAAGAATAAGCACCATCTCCAGTAGTTCCACAGAACTTTATTGACCAAGACAGAAGAATCCTGTCTTTTTTTTAAACATCTTGTAAATGTTCCTCTCAAAACCTTGTTCTTAAATAGATGTAAAAGTTTTTATGCTACAGATATTTATTTGCACTTAAGCATCTCAGAATCCTTTTTCTATCAAACCATAGCAATGAAAAGGTTTCACTATGCTAATAGATGAGATGAAACTTTAGTAAATTAAACAAGCCAAAATAAAAATATTTTTCAAATGCAGAAGTTGTTTGTGAGGAATAAAAGGTTTAAATCAAACATGCCATCAACATTTTCAAAAGGAAAAAACATTTTTGCTTTGGTCAAATTCTTTGAAGTATTAGTGTAACCCTGAGAAACTGGCTACTAGTCTCAACCAATTGCTGGACGTTAGACACAACAAAAACAGGAAAAGTTCCAAGTCTCTGTTGACTTTCTGCTTGATTGTAACAAACTACTCACTTTCTTAGTTTTCTTTTTTGAAGTGGGATTTTATACGGCAAGGCCAGGCTTTGTTGCTTTTTTATTTATTTTTTTTTCTTGATACACAAAATTCCCACAAACCTGTGCTCTCTCTTTTAGTTCAAACATAAAGGACTGATGTTTGCATTTAATGGACACACTGCCAACTCTGTTTAATTCAAAGACACCAGTGTACCTGAAAGGAAAACCTGGAACATCAGTGCATGGGTCAGAAGCAAATCTGGCTAGTAATTACAAGATGTTGCAAAATATCATGGCAATTAAATAGTGTCTAGCTATCTACAGATAGAAAAATACCATAAATTCCTGTCACAAACTTTTTCTTTGTGCAGTACATTGATGAAGTGTAAGCACTTAGCCTTAAATAAAGAGCACTCAGATAGTGTTTTCCATTATTGCCAGGGAAAAAAAACCAGCTAAATAAAATATTGTCCCATAGATGTAGAAATGCTAAGGGATAATTCACTAACATCAGTAAACTTCTACTGCGAAACAGAGGAAAAAATCAAAAAGAAGGGACATATTAGCAGCAGGATCGTCCATGCTGAGGCAGTCTGACTAAGAAACAACATCCCATAAAGCAGACACACACTTCACACAATATTCATATCCTTAGAGGAGTGTTCTTTTATGAGTGCTTTAATACTTTGGGATTATGTATGTTGTTTTAAAGTTGCATTAGTCACACCCCGGGGAAATGTGAGCTTCCACGCCTGCCCATTTCAGTGCTGCACTAGCTTGACCCACAGAATTTACCACATTAAGAGAGGATTTAAATCTTGATTATTTTCACCTGTTCAGTCTCGAGCTTCTTTTTTCCAGCTAAGAGGCCTGCCCTCTTAGCATGATACAGTTCATAAAATTGCTGACCTTTGCCTGCCTTCTTGATTTAAGCAGAACGGGGGAGTAAAGGGACTCTCATGCACTGCTAAGAGCCTAAAAATACAAAGCAAAACTGTTGCTATTTCCTATTCAGGTGAAAGGGTTGAGAAAGCTCTTTATTTACCATTCTTACTATGAGGTGGGCACAACTGCTTCCCATGCTTTCCTGCACCATCCAGTTCCTCACTCCAACCCTGAGAGCTAGGGGGAAGCAGCACCCTGCTTGATCATTCCAGTTTGTTGCACAACCTGCTGTTTTAGGGATTTGGGCTGATTCTGTGCTGCTTTGTGTATATGAAAATTTCTGTTGCTTCCATTTTACGTCTGGAAACAGAAAAGGAAGCAGAAAACCCCAAACATCTGTTCCACATTTTTGTTCCTAAACAAAACCATCCTTAAATTTTCAAGAATGCTTAAATCTTCTGACAGTTATTTGGAACAGAAAGCTCATCACCACATCCCACAGAGGTCTCCCCAAACCCTTTTGCTATAACTATAAGGTAGAAAATCTCCGTTGTTCAATTCTGGGAGTAGCTCAATGCACTTGCAACTTGATAAGATCTGGATTCCCAGCCTTGTAACCTACCAAATGGTGATACATCATTCATATTTTCTATGTCAGGAAAGAAAACTATGTGAGAAAACTGAGAGGATATGGAAAAAGAAAAGGCAGAGAAATAAAAAAGACAAAATAAAAATGCATTTAATTAAATGAAAGTTCTTCTGCTTTCACCTCTTTACTTTAGAAAATTCATCATATTTTCCTGTGACTTTTCCCCTTAACATTTTTATCCCAAATTCTATCACAAATTTTGTACAAAATTAAAAAAAAAAAAAGAAAAAAAAGCAAACAATGAAACACAGCCTCTCTCACTGTTTCCAAGCCATATCACCACCACAAAACACACTTTAGAGAAACTCAAGAAAAGCTGAAGATGTACTAACAAAAAATCTTCAGGTTCACTATTCATCACCTGACACCTAGCAGAGGTTTAGTAAAATCCAGTCAAAATCAGATCAGGTAGAAATAAACAGGGAATGAACCTTTAACAGTAGAAAAGATAGAAAAGTCAATGGAGAAGGTGAAGGTCAGTGGTCAGAGCAGAGGAGGGATGGTAATATGAGAGCACAGTAAAGGACAGGATAAATGGTCCTGCTGCAGTAATGCTGTTAATGATGTAGTTAGTGGAAATGGGGAGAGGATATTTAACAATCAGCATAAATGAATAGATTTTGGAGGGTAATCAAGAATGCAATTGAATTGGGAGGAGTATGGGAGGAAAAGGAGAGCTCTTAGAGGTTTTGAAGATTTATTTGAACTGAAACTTCAGATGATTTACATCTCAAGAGAGAACTATAGCTTAATAATTCAAAATATGCCTCTTCTTTAATATTGCAGAATACAGTGACAAATGTCATTACACAAACTTCTCCTTAAATGACTATCCCAAGATATTTTTAATGCAGTTCACAATATTAGATTATCTATATTAAGCAATCACACCCCGAGCTGGGGCTCAGGCCTGTGGTAACATACAGTTGTAATCTTCCATTTGAGATCTATCCAATCTCTGTAATTCAGAACCTATAAGGTAAACAAGTTATACAAGAGATTTTCTGCATCCTTCTTGGGTTTTATTTTAACTGAAATAAAATGTCAGCTGTTAAATACAGTTATCCAACCAATTTTGTTTTCTTTTTAACCTCTGAATAGGTGTCTCAACTAGATGTGTAATACAGGTTTAACTGAACACAGTCCTGGATTCTTTCTATGCCCAGCACTTCTTTTTTCTTCTAATGGTCGGCTTTTCTCTTTTCATAACTGTTCCTATTTCCTCTTGATGTCATTGCCACTGATGTTATTCTCTCAGGCAAACTTTTAGTATTTCAGCTCTCCCAGCTGTCCTTGCTATTGTTATCCTCCTCCTTGTATTGATATCCTCTTTCTTATGACCTTATTACTGTGCAACTCATAACCTTTCATTTTGGCAACCATTTACAGGAAGGACATGAAGGTACTGAGCTGACCAGCAATGAGCTAAATGTCTTAACTCTCATTACTGACAGCTAGTACTTGAACTATAGGATTTTTATAGTAGAAGTGAGTACAGTAATCAAAGCCTAATGATAAATGACAATGTGTTATCCTATAGAGACCTGGCCAGTGGTTTACTACAGGGATCACTGTTACACTGAGTTTTAACATTTTAAATTGTGAACTGGAAGGTGACATGATTTATTTGGCTCATAGATGTAGCATACAGGCAGCCTGAGGATTACTAGACAAGAATGGGATCAAGGTATACCAAAGTCTCTTAGCATCAGTGTAGCTGAGTGAGAATATGGAGATAGGGTGAAAACAAAAAGGAAAAACAATTAGGTAAGGAAAAAACAAAACAAAACAAAACAAAAAAACAGGCAGATACCAAATTTTCTCTGCAGTGTCTTCTCATAGAATTTCCTACAAGTTCTAAAGGGCAAACAAAGTTCCCAAACAGCCTTGTCTGTTCTGTTTCCATCCATAGATCCTTCCTGGTTGTGCAGTTTTGAACAAGTAATTTTACTTCTGTGGTCCAGAATCCCTTCAATACTACTATGAATCTGTCCCTGGTTAGGAGCCATATCACTGAACTCTATCTATTCTATGATGAACTCTATCTATTCTATGATTGCAAAGGAACACACACGATCTGCAAAATTAACGTCATTACAAAGACCATTCCATGCACTCCTCTCTAGCAGGCTAAAACAGCAGCTGCTCTGCAAAAGATTTGAGTAAACATAAAAGTGCACAGATAAAAGATCACCTACACATATCTGCCCTCTACCTTGCAAAAACAAGTAAAAAGTTACTGTTCCTTCTGCATGTAAGGACTTTAGGACCTTAAGTCATGGACTGCTCCCAAAACTCTGGAGTCTACATTCAATATTGGGTTCCATACACATACCAAGAGGAAGTGGCACATGAACAAGCAGAACTTGTAGCAAAATGCATACCTATATTGCAGGTCAAAGACGATGTTGCAATTCACACAGACTTACATGAAACAGTTCTAAATAAGCTAAGTTGATGAGTAATAAAGGTGGACCAACATTAGCATGGTTCCCAGGTTGGCACAGCATCCTGAGTGAGTTTTGCAGATGCTACCAAAACCCAGGCTGAACAACTACACAACTCAAGTTTTCGTGAATAGGTTTCTGTGACTTGCAATCACATCTTTGAGTTTCAAGATGGGCATAGCTGTTTGGATAAGTATTTATCGTGGAGATGAAAACTGAACAAAAGTTATAAAAAGTCCACAGTCTGGACAAATAGCAGAAACTCAGTCTAGGGTAAACATCATCTCTTCAATGGAAACCTATGAGAACAGTAATTTCAGCAATTTTGTGGGTAATGAGGCTTTTTCTTCCTGCACTGTTGTCATGGTTGCATGCTTACACATTCATTAGTTTGTCCTTTGCTAAAAATCACTGGTAAAAGACAGAAAATGCTCTCCCATCTCCTTAGGGCCTTCAGTCTTTCTCAAACTCACTTCCTTCTCCCATCAAGAAATCCATCCCCAGGGTAACCTTGAAGCCACTGAAGTCTAATAAGAGGTAAAGAAAAAAAAAAGTCTGTATTTGTTTATTGTGATATTAGCCACTTTAATATTCTGATGCTGTTCTATAACAAGTGAACAATTTTCTTGCAGTATTTGGTTCATTTAACTTAAGAAAAGTTAGAAGAATCTTTTTAGTAATTATTGCTCAGGCATTCTGCCAAGTCCATCTGCAGAGGCAAAGACAGCTGGGCATCAGGCACTACATGAAGACACACTATTTCTTTTGCCTCATTTTAAATATTTTTTATTTTGTTGAGGGGAGGCAGGTTTAATGGCTACCCCACCATATGACCTTTGGTTGTTTCACAGCAAGGAAGTCTCTGAAACTTGTCTCTAAAATCAGTTCAGCACTTCTCAGTCTAGTGCAGTGGAGTATCTATAACATTCCTAAGTGGGACATTGATAATAACACAGAATCTAAAGCAAAAGGTCAAAAACCCTGCTACAATCGGGGTGTTTAAAGTACCCAAGAAGGCAGACCATGAGCAATGAATAGATGATGGAGAAAGGCTGTTTTCACTGGGAAAAGAAGTTGTAGAATAGTGTAAAAAGTAAAGGGAAGGAAGTGTGACAGTTTTGAAGCTGAGCCACAACTCAGCTAGCACTCTGATTTATACACACAATCTTTCTAATTCTTTCCCACAATAAATCACTATTGCACGACAAGTTCTGGTACCTAATGGCTGTGTAGCAGGAATTCTCATGCTATTTTGCTTTTGCACTAAGTAAGCCTTCCTTCTAACTCTTACCTTCCAAATTCCAAGAATTTTGAATCTATATGCAGTTTGCAGCCACAAAATAGGATAAACAAATCAACTTGGAAACATATTTGAAGAGTTATATAATTCTGAATATTACCTCCACAATATGCCTTCTACTTTATTTTCTGAATCAGATTCTTAACCAGTGTACGATTGGGTATTTGAACTGTATTTTCAGGTCTAACTTACAATGACAATATAGAAAACATAGTCCAGTATTGATTTTGATAGTAGGAATGTAGGGGGGAAAATCAGTAACTGTAGTTTTAAAAAACTTGAAGACTAACAAAAATGTTCCATATTTAGAGATTATGAGAATCTTCTGCATTCACTGACATCACTGTAAATTTCTCCACACTGCCAAAAATCAGACAGTCAGAACAGAGTTAATTCAGTAAATAATCACTCTCGTACATGTAACCTGAAAAAATGCTAGAATTCTGAGGGGCCACAGAACCATTGCAGAGTCTTGCTGTTCTACTCGGACTACTTGATTTTTCTAAATCTTATGCATAACCACTTACAAGTATTCACTGTCTTTAGTGGGTAAGCTCATTTATCTCAAAAGCACTGTGTTTTGTGAGATGGTAGTGCAACTACACACTATCTGAAACCAGTGGTGCTTTTGGAGGATCCAAGTGAGACTGTGGAGGTAAATATAACAATATCAAAAGTTAAAGCTCAACATCATAACATCTCTGCTTTGCATGTGGGGTATCTCAGTTGCTTACAAAGCCATGTTAAGAACCATGTTAGGAAACTCATCTTGTGTCACCTAAACTGTCCCAGAAAGATTATGGAATTGCACAGGAGTCATTAGACATGAGGTGTAAGACTCTAGACACTGAAATCCTAAAATCAATAAAATTACCAAGCCAGGCAAGGATAGAAAAAAGATAACTTGGCTACTCAGTCCAGTGTCTAATATTAGACAAATAGCCTAGGAAAGCAATCTATCATTAGACAAAATATTAACAGTGCTGTTGTCAGCCTAGGAGCTAATGGTTGTGATAAGCTGGATGTTAGAAAGTGCAACATCTACTAGCACAAAGAAACAAAGTGCTTGTGGCATGAAAAAAAAAAAAAAAGGAGAAGATGGTTTATTATAGTCTACTTACATTTGAAATAACTTTCATCTAACTACCTGAATAAGTAAGACTCCAAAGGCAGTGTAGGAGAATACGATCTATCACTTTGATATTTCTTTTTCTAAGTGTGAAAGAACAGTCCAATAAACAAACAAACAATCAAAAAACAAACAAACAAGCCAAAACAAAGCAAAAAAACACACACACGCACCCCAAAATACAGTTGAGCACAGTGCACTCATATGCATATATATATGCATATGTATATTATGCATATGAGTGCATATATATATATAAAGACAGACACACTTTAGCCATTATCACTACACTTAGGCTACACCTACAATGCGAGCAACTTCAGATTCTTCCCCAGACTGGCACAGAAATACCTGTACTTCATTTTGCTTCTCAGCCTTTTCTCCAATGTCATGACACTTCTATGGGAGTGCCTGCACATGGGTAGCCCTTTTGGTATTCCACCATATGCAGACTCTTAGTGTAAGTAAGTGTGACAAGCACAGGCATCATCAATAGCCACAGTCACTGCATATGGAGACATTGGTAAACTACCCTGCTGCAGCTCACGAGAGGGTACAGACTGCAACGTCTCCCTCCCCTTGTCATCTCACACAGACAGCTGAACAAGAATGGGCTTTTTCACCAGATGTTGCTCTGCTATAATCTAGCTCAGTTCATATCCTGTCATTTCCTTTCTCATTGTTACTGGTAACTGCAGCAGTCACAGGGAAACAAAGAACTTGCTTCATATACCTTCTCTTAACTGAATTAATGGATTGCCATATCCAAGTCATATTTAAACTGAAGAAAATAAATAAATAAATAAATAAAAATTCTGCACCTTTGAAGAATAAATCCTAGCTCTCTCTAGCTCTTACTAAGCATACAGGAAAATTTAGTCCAGAATCATGTTATTGCAGTCTATTGAGAACAGCGAGGGTCATCACTCTGGATCTTTCTCCTATTCCCTGGAGGAGATGTTTTCTCTTTGATTGCAGAATGGCTGTATTAAACAGTGCAAATTCAGTGATAAAATCATTCTAGTATTGCAATTTTAGGTAGGTGAATCATCTGAATCATGGTAAATCATTCCATATTTTAATTTCAAAAATCCAATTAAAAATGTTAAATTTTTTTTATCTGAACATTAAAAGAATATATTCTCTTATTTTGCCTTAGAAGCCACAAAAATTTATTCATAAGGCTAAGTCCTTAACATGTAGCCCTATCATTAAAGAATGTAGAGCACTCAATATGTTACAAAAATGTTCCTGAACGTGGTGTGAATAGTATTTTAAAATTCTGTACCTCTACCTAATCAGCACTGCTGCCGATTGAGGTCTGTGCATGATTTGGACATGATCCTCAACAAAAAGAATGTACTAGTTGTTAGCACAGGTGACAAAAGTAAGAGGAAGGTTGTTTTTGTGGAGACAGCACTGCTCTGGTACATCAGACCTAGTTTTAGTACCCTGGATCAACCACAGAGCTTCCCACAGAGTTTCCATTTGACTTCAGGCGAGATTCTTCATCTACCCTCTGAGTCAGTTCCCCAGGCACAAAATAAAGACATTTTCTTATCTCACTGGGATGCTATAATGACAAAACTGAGTAACTGTGATGTGCCCACATGCTAGAGCAGACAGCCACGGAAGTACTTAGACCGACAGTAAGACATACAACCCAAAAGTTTAACTCAAATTATCTGATACATTCTAAGAGTTCTTATCTTTAAAGGGAAGCATTTCCATAAGCAAACCAAACGATCTAGTCTCAGGCTAACTAGGCTAAGTGGGATCTTTCTTCTTTCCTTTGAACAGGTTTCAAAGTAAAACAAGATAAGCAGAAGCTCCTTAGAGGACCTTTCTTCACAGAGAGCTGGGATGTGACAAGAAGAGCAAAGTATCTCCAATTTCAGGAGCAAACGCTTTAGCTTATAAGGGTGAAATGTAGTGTTTACACCCACAATAGATAAAAGAAAGAAATTCCCCAGTCCTCAGGGGATGTGACACAGGGAATTCTCTTCCCTTTGTTTTTTCCCTTTGTTTTCAGGGCAGACAGATGCCAATCAATGAAATATGTATCCTGCAGCAATTTACTGAAAGATTTCCATAAGGGACTAAAACATAAACCTTTGTTTTCCCTTCAGAGATGGATTCATTCTTCTGTAATTTATAGCTGCTACTAAATAAATGAAACACCTTGAAAAATATTTTTATTAATCAGTTAGCACTCTGAATATACTGCCAGTAAGTTTTTACAAGTGCTGTTTTGGATGAAAATTGATACTTACTATTATTCTAATTTAAATGCCTGTCATGTTGGGGTTTTTTTTGACAAAATAATGACAATAGTGAAGTGTGAATACACATTTCTACAGAAAGTATTTTTAAGAGTCAGGATATCTGTCATGTTCTTAAATATGACTTATATTTTATTCAATAATAACCTCATCCCCAGTATGTAATGCATGGCTTAACATTTGTGTATGCACATTTTCTTTAAAGACAAACAATTTACTCAATTTAGCAAGTTTGTCTATTCTGAGAATGACTGCAAAGTGATTATTCTTTCTAAAGAAAAGCATTTTCCTGCACTGTAGACTGAGGCTTAATGATTTGCTCTAAATACTTGATGCTCAAAACTAAGGCAGTCCCCCACCCCAACTAGTATCACATACACTATCTTCTCTGCCAAGACACACAGTAATTGTGTGTGTGCTCAAACTCCTGTCTCAGTCAGTTAATCATTTTTGTACCACGGCTCTCTGGAGAGACAGCACCTGCTAGTAGCCCTCGCTCTATAAAAATAGACTATTAGCTGTCGTTGTTCTTCAGTACACTCTGAGGAAAAACACTTACAGCTTAACAGGTCAGACATGTTTGTATGTTATCTCACAAGTTCATGTCCCATCAATACGAACTGTGAATCAGCCTCATCTGCTGAACATATTTACTGTTCTGCAGGTAATAATAGACTAGTATGTCACCCCACCACTGCTTTGCCACTTGGTGGATCTCAAGTGCGTCATTTGAGGTCACAGATCTATTGTACCAGAACAACAGCATAAAGCAGTTTACCTTGATGCACATGTGTTATTAAACTGGGAAGAAATTTCAGCAAGTGATGACACAGTCTGAGTTACAGTGAGAGATGGTGCCTTTTGTCTTTCCCCCTTTTTTTTTTTTTTTCTGGAGAAGAGGTCTCAGAGGACCTGTTTGCATGACCATGTTTTGATAAGCTGCGCAGCATCTTTCAGTCTCAAATAAAAGCTTGACTTTCCATGTCTGCCCCAAATTTTCAAAAATTAAGACAGCCACTGAACATAATGACAACAAACATTGGGTTGAACACAAGTTGTGTGTGCTCACTTAGCACACTGATGACAACTACATGATCAGGCCCAGGCAGCATGGTTTCAGGAAAGGCAGGTCCTGCATAACGAACCTGATTTCCTTCCGTGACCAGGTGACCTGTCTAGTGGATGAGGGAAAAACTGTGGCTGTTGTCTACCTGGACTTCACTAAGGTCTTTGACACTGTGTCCCATAGCATTCTGCTGGAGAAGTTGGCATCTCATGGCTTGGATGGGTGTACTTTTCACTGGGTTAAAAACTGTCTGGATAGCCAGGACCAGAGAGTTGTGGTGAAAAGAGCAAAATCCAGTTGGTGGCCAGTCATCAGTGGTGTCCCCCAGGGCTCAGTTTTGGGGTCAGTCTTGTACAATATTTACTGATGATCTGGACAAGGGGATTGAGTGCACCCTCAGCAAGTTTGCAGATGATACCAAATTGAGTGGGAGTGTTGATCTGCTCAAGGGTAGGAAGGGTCTTCAGAGGGATCTGGACAGGCTGGATTGATGCACTAAGGTCAATGGGAAGAGGCTTAACAAGGCCAAGTGCCAGGTCCTCCATTTCAGTCACAATGACCCCAGGCAACACTACAGGCTTGGGGAGGAGTGGCTGGAAAGCTATCCAGCAGAAAAGGACCTCAGGGTACTAATCGACAAGTGGCTGAACATGAGCCAGCAGTGTGCCCAGGTGGCCAAGAAGGCCAACAGTATCCTGGCCTGTATTAGAAACTGTCCAGCAGGGGTAGAGAAGCAATTGTGCCCCCA
>JANIJG010023444.1:0-17601 GCA_024611175.1 Megaceryle torquata
GAATCTTAGTATTGTTTTAAGGCTTGGGGTGTGACCGAAGATGGTTGTTACACGTTTTTTCTTTCTCACCCTTTAATGTTTTTTGGCCACCCCCCCCCCCCCCCCCCGCCCAATTAAGTGGTGTTTGTTTTAAATAGGGATATTCAGTTCCAGAGAAAACCTGGGAGAAATTCTCCCTCTGACTGTCTGAGGAGGAGAGTCAGCAGCCCAGGACAGTGGAAGACATGACTCACTCCACATAACTTCACAGAGCCTAGGATCCCTGCACGCATATCTTCATAAGGCTATAAAACACATACACAGAGTGTATTTTGGAGAGCTGAAAAAATGTCATGCTCCAGGAACCGTTCACGCAGTGGAGAGGACAGTGGGTCCCAAGGACCCCTGTACTGCATTAGAACATGGAGATGAGCTGGGTGTCTGAGCTGGCCTCTGGGAAAACTGTACTCTTGTGCCAGGAAGGTTATGGTGCCAGTTTGGGATGTAGCTCAATACACTAGAGCTATACAAAAGCCATGGTGGCTGAAGAACCACAAACTGGTTCCCCAGGCCCAGCTGGTGTCAATGTCCATCTCAGACACCTTGGTCTGGGGACCTGGGGGGGCAGGTCCACACACAGCCTTGTGCTTAGTGACCCAGTGGATATGCACATCAGAGTGAGCAGGAACATGTTGTTGGTACCCTATTGGTCCCTTCATGTTCCCCGTCATGTTGTGAGCAGTGAACCCATCATACACCCCGGAGGTGACTTTTATGAGTGTTCATTCAGGTGTGTCACTTCAATCCTCAACACCTAGCACACCCCACCAGGCCCATCAAAGGTGACTTTGGCTTTCTTCCTCTGCTAAGAGGGACATTTTTAATTCCAGTGTCACTTGGCCTATGGAAATAAATCAGTATCTTCTCATAGCAAAACACTATTTCAAAGCAGAGGGAGGAAGCAAACCATCCTGGATGAAACCCATACAGAATTAATATCATTTTGAAAATTGTACTCAGCAAGTAGCTCCCAGAGGTTCGTTATCAAAAGAGAAAAAAATGGTCAAATGTGATTTTGCAGGGCTCAGCCTTGGTATTGGATCTGGTATTATTCAATATATCCTTTAATAAACTAGGTGATACAATGCGTATGATCCCAATCATTACAATTGCAGATAGCAGGCTGCCCAGGAGCATATGTACACTAGAGGACAAAATCAAAATTCAAGCTAATTTTGATGAACTGGAGAAGTGGTCTGGAAAATATTACATGCAAGAGAGTGAGCCTTGAGGTACTATGATCAAGCAAGGATAATCAACCTCATGAAGACAGGATGAGAGATGGCTGCTTAAGTAGCGCATTTTCAGAAAGGAGGCTGGAGGCAGCCAAACAGGATTCAGCAATAAAACCTGGAAACAGCACACAACTTGCCATCATGTGTGATGAAAAGCAGAGGGACAAAGTAATTCAGCCACTGTGGTTTGGGTTAGCAAAACCTCTGCCAAGGCAGGACGTGGCTTTGGGCATCTCAGTTCAAGGCAGATAGAGACCATTAGGTGATGGTCCTGAGGAGAGTGACCAGACTGCTTAGAGGGTTAGAAATCAGGAAATAAGGAAAAGGCAGGAGGAACTGGAACAACTTCATCTGAGAGAGAGAAGATGAATACAGGAGATAAAGCAGTCCTCAAGCCCTCTTCTCCACCTCTGTGGTACACAAGGAGTCATGGACTTAGACCGCAGAATGGAGGAAGCAATTTAGGAAGCAAATTAGGTAGCAAACTAGCAGAAACTAGGAAGAAGCAAGCTGGGAAAAAGAACTTTCCGACAGTCAAGACAGTGAAGCAGCAAAAACAAATGCTTGGGTGACTCAGTGCTGAGTGAATCAGAGAGCTGCTTTAACTCACAAAGCATCTGTAAAGCTTTTGAAGAACAGAGTAGACAAGTAGCTATTGGGAATAATATAAGAATAGTTCCTTCTGCCTTGGGGAAGGGCAGTGGGAGTAGGGGATCTCTTGAGGTTAGTCTCAGTACTATTTTGCTAGAGCAGCTATTGAGTAATGCTGGATTTCTACTTGTTAGATTTATTTCTCAGTGACACCTAGATGAGTGCTACATTGTCCCACTGCTTGAGGGGTCCAGCACATTCCAGTGGCTGAGACGGGAATGCATTTGCTGTTTCAACCAGTTTAAGTATCCCTACTGTCTTTCTCCTTCTGTGAGAAATCTTCATGTCTTGTTGCTTTTGCCTTCATTCTTTCTTCCTAGTTATTTTCACACCTATTCCTTTCTGATGCACTGAGGTCATTGTCATCAGCAAAGAATAGCTGATGGATTTTTTTATCTTTTTATGATTAAATCTCATGGGTTTCTTTCAGAAGTGTTTCAGATTGTTCCCATAAACTGTTAGAGAAGCGGTCTGCATACCATAATAACATGCAAACCAGCTGATGCTACCCCCAGCATAACCAGCAAATACGCTCAATCCTGCTTCAGCATCAAAACCCTTTATCTTACTAATGGTTACACATCAATGCTATATTCTTTTTACCTATTTGAACAAATCCTAAAATTGACCAAAGAGGTCTATGTGATATTATAATGCCTTTGCCAAAGCCACAAGACCTTCCCAATTTTCTCTACCATAGCCTTTCTTAATCAAACATTTTTTTCCTCAATAGTAATTTTCTTGGCTGTTGGAGGAAATACAAGGAAGCAACTCATCTCATTGTTCAGCTCTATGTCTTCCATCACAGGCAAAGTGTATTTTGCAAGTTGATTCACGGCAATATTTCAGTATTATTTCCATGAGGTTATTATTTTCTTATCTTTCCCTTTAGGTAAACTATTAGAAATGGAGTGAAAGCCCTGGGTGATTTATTTTAGGCTCCCAGGTCACACTGTGCCTGCAGATGAATGCCTCTCCTTCACATTAAATTAACCCTACTTGTAGACTATTGACTTTTGGGGGTGTTACTGCTCTTTACTGTGTACACCATGTTCCCAGTTTCTCTAGCTGCTGGAAAGAGCTCAGGATTTGACCTTCTCCTCTAGTCTTCTCTGCTTCTTCCAGCTCCAATCAGCAGTGTTCATTCTGCTGCTGTGAGATGGTTCTTGACAGTACTGACCCCAGGCATTTTGCAAGACAATGTGGGGGGTTTTCCCTGCCAAAGGAATTTTTGAAGACATTCTCCCATATTCCCACAAACCATGGGTAAAATGGAAGCTTCAGTCGTGAGATGGCTGAGACCTTGCCTGGGGCAGCTGCAAAAGGAGCATGTGTGCATTTCTCTAAAGCAGTCTGACTTAGCCATTACCATCATCAGGACCCTGTCAAGACTCAGCATTTCCACCTTGCCTACAATGCATTCTTTTCATCAGTCCCTAAAGTGCTATAAATTACTTTTTAACATGATTCTGCATCTCTCCTGCAGACCACCACTCAGCAGAGGCTGGGGGACTTAAGGAATTGCCATTGCAAATAAAGTTTCAGGTAGAAGTATGAAATTCAGGCCATGGCTTTTCTTCCAAACTGTTACTGAGAAGGTTCAAACACCACAGGTCCTCTCTGGTAGGGTTTTCTCTGCCTGACTCTATACTTGCAAGAGCTGGAACAGCCCTAAAATTTGAACCTCCTCTGTTTTATAGGATGGCATCATTTCACAGAATCACAGAATGGTAGGAGTTGGAAGGGACCTCTGGAGATCATCTAGTCCAAGACTTCATTCAGATTCACAGAGGTAACTGCAAAGCAGGTGTGACACCAGCTTCATCATAGGCTGGAGACACCAGTGAGGTAGTTTATTTTCTAGCCCAGATTGGTTTCTGTGAAACCTTTGCTGATATTGGTCCTGGCTCAGGTGCTCTCTCCCAGGCCATGCATCACTCACATGTGGTACCAAGGTCCCAGGGAATCTGAGCATTTAAGCCCAAACTTAGTGGCAAGGCTAACACTAATGCCTTTGATTCTTCCCCAGTTGCTTGTTCCAACCTGTGCACTGCAGGTGACCCTGGAACAGTTACAGTTGGGTTGTATTAAAACCGGGGCATCTTGATTCTAGAAAAACAAACAGTTGGCTCCAAAGGATGGAAAAGTTCCCTTATATTGCCTGTTTTGCCTGTGACAGCAGAAGGGAACTTTTCTGCTCAGGACAAAAAGGTTGCAAAGTTGAGATGGGCCTGTTCTGTTCTGGCTTTCAGGCAGCTTTTTGAGAACTTCTGAAAAATGTCCCTGCTTTGTATTTGTAACCTCTTGGTTCATTGGTGCCAGCCTGGGATCAAGTTCTCTGAATAATTGCAACAGGATTTACTTCTCCTTTTTCTGACGGCCTAGAATAAAAGCATAGATGAGAACGGAACCTGTGGTAAAGGAAATCTCGCCGCAAAGGATCCCCACCCAGCTTGCCTTCCTCCTTGAGCAAGCAGTACTGGGCATGCACGGGGCTGCTAATAGCTCTCCTGGAGCGATTGCTTCATTTTTAGTCCTGCAAAATAGGGCAGGAAAGAGGATTTTTCCAATTTTTTTTTTTTTTTTTAATTTTTTATTTTTATTTTAATAGTGTGTGACTTTTTGCAATTTGCTGAAGTGACTATCAGGTTGGAAATGGTGTAATGAGCACAGCAGACCAGTTTGGCATTTGTGTTTTGGTTGCTTTTAACTGAAGAGTAACACTTCTCCCTCTGCTGCAAAGCACAGAGGGTCAAAAGAAGGGGTGTGGATTTGGGGTCGATGAAAACAAAGAAGTAAAGAGCCAAAGCCACATCTTCCAGGAAGGAATTCTGGCAGCTGGGTGGACAAACAATGATAATATTTATAGATTATCTTTGAGGAAGTCCCAGCAAACACTTACATGAATCTGCAATTCCCTACCTCACAAAGGTATAGTGGTTTAAGATGGGAAGTAAAGAGCAGTTTTTTCACCTTCGAATGATGGATGTACATAAACTGTCTGCTGTTGACCATGGTATCCTGAACAAATCTAATCCATAAACTGTACTTAAACCTTCCACTGACTGTATATGGTGGGGATTTTGGTTCCCTCCTGCTGCATTTCTGCACTAATACTTAGCTGGCTCAGGAAAAGATCACCACCCACTGCATCAGTTTCTTCAGGCAGCCTTGATTTTGTTAATCAAACTGTCTTTCATCCTGGCCTTGTTTGCTGAGAAAGCTACTTCAGAGAGAGCTGTACAACACAGAAAAGTAAAAATAGCAACAAGAGTTTCAGCAAAACATGGTACTCCATGCAATTACTTTTTTTCATGTTTGCATCCCCTGAATTTGCTTTTTCAAGCAAGTTTAATTCTTGTGTAGAGTTCCATGCACATATTCAGGCCATTGAGGGGCTCTCCTAAACAGCAGTGAACCACAGAATGAGCTTCTCAAAGTGAGCAAAAAATGGCTCAAGAAGTCCAAGTGCTAATGAGTTTTATTTTTTAACACAACAGCCAGGTCAGAAATAATATCCATAGCTGATGGAAAACAACATCAACTGATCAAACAAAACCAGAAAGCATATCCTCATGGGCAGACGCTTTGTTCTAGAACAGAACGGTGCTGTAGCTGATCTAACAGCCTCAGTAGAGGCTTCACTACTGCAGAAGAGACAAGAAATTGATGATAACAAAGTAGTGACCTACAGTGAATGACAAAGCAGCTGCTGCAGAAGATACACTGATGTGCCCGAGTTCATGCTTTCTGCACGGAGAGTGCAACAGCCTGTGAGAAAGCTTTAAGGGAGGGGATGGGTAAGAATATAGTTTATCTTAGTTTAATAGAATAACAGAATCATTTAGGTTGAAAAGATCATCAAGTCCAGTTTCACTTTATGCTGCCCACCCAGTTCCGGAGATAGGCAGAGATGCTGCCACTCAGGAAGGGTGGCAGGGATGGAGCACCCTGGCCATGGCCTGGCTCGGTGGGCAGCAATGGGCACTGCCCAGCACACAGCAGCTCACCTTTGCCATCACTGTGGTGCAAGGCAGAGCCCTGGAGAGAGCCTCTCTCCAGCTCTCACTGGGTGGCTGCCCCCCCACCACAGCACCCTGCCCTCCTGCCAGATCCCAGGCCCCCCCTCCCTCGGGATGGGAATAAAATACAAAGTCAAATGAAAGAAGGTTGTTGGTTTTTTTTTTTCTCGTCATGCATCTTAGCAACAGCACCTACACGAAGATCTAAGTATAAGATCTTTTATCCCCCACCTTTCCAAGCAATTAGTGTGCTGAAATACAGGCAAGAAACAGGATGGAGGTGTCAAAACTGACACGTGGGAAGAACATTTCCTTTTCGCAAGAGTTTCGCCATGTGGACCAAGCTGGCTGAGAACAATTTCTGAACCTTTCTCCTCTCCGTGGAGAATTGCCTCTGCAGCAGCTTTGGTAACTGTCCAAAGCTGCCTGCTTTTGGTGTCTGGCCTTCTCCTGGTAGCTGATGCCCAGAAGGTCTCAGATTTTCAAAGAAAGAAAGCCCCAGCCCCCATGGACTGCTCTCCAGTGAAACTAGGTTGCTCAAAAACATCTGAGAAAGGTGGAAAACGAAGGCTGCCTGTTTGAAGTAGATAGACTGTCTTATGGAGCAGAGCAAAGCAGAGAAGAAAGGCAGCTGGTGACATATTCAGTGCAGTGCTGGCTCCATCTGAGCTTTCTTTCATTGGCCAAATTTTAAACTAATCTCAATCTGGTCTCTGAATCTTGCTGGCAAATTTTCCAGTAAATTTAAGATTTAGAAGAGGCTCAAGAAAGATGCTAGGCAGACAAATTTAAGTTAGGGTTTCCAGGTGTGGCCAGCAGTGCAGAGGAAGCTGCTCGTGAAACCAGAGGCTGCTGTGAGAAATGTGAGGTGATCTCCTCCAGCACTGCACATTTCCTGTGTGCAGGCTGAGCAGGCAAAGCCCCCCCACTGAAGCACAGCCAGGACCTACATAACTGCTTGTGAACAAAACCTGGTTACACACACGAGCTGATGATACTCAGGGCTTGCACCTTGAATAAAGACTTGAGTGATACCAAGCCCTTTGCTTTTGCTGTGTTTTCCTTCCCAAGAGCAAATGATGATGTCTTTTTTTCTCTTGACATCCAAGCAATGTTACTTCCACCCAAAAAGTTTGCTGTTTCAACCCCCAGCTGATGAATAGAGCAAGCAAGATGAGGCATCACCATGAGGGAAGGATGTTGTTGGGGGCTGCAGGGAAGCTGGAGGTGGGAAGGAAACACCTGTGAGCCTCCTAACTCAAGGTCTTAGGAAACTGAAGTCTCCATGAATTTTTTATCTTGATTTCTTCACTTTTGTTGAGATTTGCCCTCTGAGTGCCTTGTGGGACTGACAGCCTGACTTTTTCTTCTCTCCTTGTTCCACAAGGCTGGGACAATGCCTAACACCAACTCATCCAAACACCTATTCCCAGAGTGCCCACTTGTCCCTGTGCCAAGTCTGGGGACTTGTGATTGATTAAAGCAAGGCAAACGGTCATGTCTTCAAGATTTTAATGAAATCCCCTCTAGTCCCCACTTACTTTAGCACTTAGGTCAGCAATCCATCACCACTGTGCTTGCAGGCCTAGCTCTGGAAGTGTAACTGAATAAAGCGTTTTCAAGGCCAAAACTAAACTTTCAAGGCAGGCAATAATCCTGCAATTAAACCTTTAGAGTAGATTGCATTTTAAAAGGTGCAGTAACTTGTGGAATGAATCATGAAATTTGAAGTTGCCAGATTTGTTTTTTTTTTCCTTAGTGGTCAAGGTTAAGTATAAGAGGAAAGTAACTCAGTGTAGGAGGATCACAAAATATGTTAATGGCATAACAGCAACAGAAGGACTGCCCCAGCCCTGTGAATTTGTAAGTTTTATTTTCTTAATTGCTTTTCTGTCTCTCAGGAGCTACCAGAACAGCAGTACACTGAGCTTTTAGCCCATGCTCTTTTGTTCCTTCATCTCTGTCTCACCCTTACCCACAGCCAAGGGACTCTGCCTGGTCCTAGGGAGATTAAGCAAGCAAGGGTGAGCAGCAGCCCTTGCTTGCTCAATCCCTCTTTCCTGAGGACCAGGAAGGCAGAGCAAAACTGTGCTGTGCAGGACAGCCTCTGCCTTTCAGACCTGACTGTGGATGAGCTCTTATCCCTCCACAGCACAATGAGTGGAGCAAAATCAGCAGTGACAGAGACACATGTTCCTCAGTGGCTGGCCCATGCCTGTGGAGAGGACTACTGCCAGAGCTGGTGAGCTTCTTTGACCCAGTCACCAGCCCAAAGTGCTCTTCATTAGCCGGCCTGTCCTTGCACACACACAGCAGTGGCAGCACAGTTACATTCATTAAAAAACACCCTCACAAGCCAGAAGCAAACAACAGTTCACGAAACTAAAACACTCCACTGCACACATTTGTCCCTTTGGGGACAGGAAAAGAGAATAAGGGAGCTATGGCAGATGCCAGCCATGCTGCCTGGCAAACTCCTGGAAGGGTGCACTTGCTGTAGGCACGAGCCCAGCTGAGAACCTCAGCAGAAAATGGAATACAGCTTCTTGCAGGCTTGCACAGCACTCAACCTGGATTTGAGGAAAGTCCTTTGAGCAAAATGCTTTGCCCATCTCGCAGCCCATCCTGAACATCAGGGTTATCTTCTGTTTCATAGCCAATGCTCAGAACATCTGGTAATGGTCACATTAGCATTGTTTGTGGATAGCATTACATCCCAAACTTCTTCCAGAAAAGGCATCACAAAGCAGAGATGGGCATTTCTCTTGCCTGAACTGTGTTTAAGATGATGCTTTCTGTGCTCTAAAAAAAAAGAGGTCGCCAAGAGCACATAAATATATTATAAAGCAGCAGAATGCTCAATAATTAATTTCTAGCAAGGAGATTTTGTTTCAACCAAAATGACATGAAAAGCCTTTTAGAGTCTCACAGTCTGTAAGTGAAAAGCTGAGATGATTCAGTCCAAAGGCTGTTGTGAAGGAGGCTCAGCCAACATGATCTGATCCCCATGCAGTGACGTCCTGACTCCACTGGGGAGCAAATGCAATTTTCTGTGCTATTTCTCACTAATAGAACTGCAGACTCCACCAAACAGAAAATCCTTTTTCAGTCCTTTCCTCTTATTTTGTGATTAGAAATGGTCTTCCAAAGAGCCAGAATTGCAGCAGCCCAGAGGATCATCCCACTTGTTTCCGTGTGAGCTCTTTGCTCATTTGTGGTGTCTTGGGACAGATAATTCCAATAACTGGGAAAAAACCCCTCTCTTTTCATGAGCACCTTGGGTGGCAGATGGCAGCAAGGCAGCTATGCTTGTGTCAGGAAGATGCTTATATGGCATAGCTAGTTTAAGAGAAGGACCAAAAAAAGAGGAGGGATTTCCTGAAGACACAAAAGCCTTCATGAACAAAGAAAGTGCTACAAAGCGAGTTACTATCAGTACTTTTCTGCCTACAAAGGTGTATAGGATTCTGACTGAATGACTTACAAATCATTTATACTAAATTTTACACCTCATTTTTTGTCTTTATTAATTTCACTGCTCAGAACCCAACAGCAGATAAATGACTAACTATATGTGGTACATACATGTATTTTTCTTTTGTGACTGGGTTTTATAATACTGCCACTCTGTTACTTTGTCTGTCACCCTTGGCAAACCCTGCCAAGCTCAGCAGCGAGTTGACAGGGGCAGCCCCCATGGCAGCCCTTCCTTGTGCAGGCAGCATCTCCTTGCACCACCCCTCCTTGGCTCTGCCCCACCAGGCCGGCTGTCAGCAGTATGTTCAAGGGGCAGACTCGTCATCTAAGGGGCTGAGAGAGACAAGAGAAAACCACAGTGTCTGTGTAGCCCCCAGGCCACATCCTAAAAAAAACCCCAAAACAATAAGAGCCGGGCACACTGGCTCCTGTTGCCATTGTTGAGGTTAAAGCCAGGAAGATTTCATGTGAGTTTGGCATCCCCTCACCAATTTATCCAGAGGGTGTGGAAATTAGAGACACTGAGAATGCTGTAATTAAAATGTAGTGATAAAGACCTAACTACTGCATGACTGACAGCCAGCAGCCAGGTTGCTGCCTCACAGCAAGCACTGAAACGACTGCGGGAACAGGGTGAACTTGGACCCATCACCCAGCAAATCCACCAGCAGCACTAGGAGCGAAGTGGCTGCTGAAGTGATCTCACACTGAAGTGATCACTGAAGTGATCTCAGCTGACTCTTACTCCTGCTGTTTCTGTGATAGTTATAATAGCTTTTTTTTTCCACGTTGTTATTAAGCCCACTGATGTTTCTGGTGGGAAAAAGCCATCTCTATTTCATACCAGCCTTCTGTGAATTTTTACGGCAGCTATTTTAGAACTCATTTCAGTGAGTTTCCTCAGATTTCCCCAGTCTGAAGTGCTATGTGTTCCTGTAATAAGGACGCTGCTCATAGCTAGGAGGCATTTTTCATACATTATTTATTCATTATTCTATCTGATGAATGTGGGAGGTGTTATGAATCCATGGTAGGAGATCTGGAGGTAGACTCATTTGCTTTTAGTACTATGTGATTAAAAAGAAACTCTCTGCTTGCGTAGGCAATGAAGGTACTGATTTTCTCTTATCACCGAGATGGTGAAAAACTTGATTTCTTTAATTTCCTCCATCAAGGAAGGAATGGCTGCCAGCACAAGCATACAGCGTGATCCGCCCTGAAGATACACGCTTGCTAGACTAGATCTGTTCTCATCACTTGCAAAATGAAGAGCCAGGAAGTAGGCATTTAAGGGTTAACACCAAATATTTAGCAGATAAAATCTGCACAGAGTCTAAAATGAAAGATTTTATCTAAGCCTTGCCTTAAAGACCTGTATTTGTTTTCCTGTGTACTATCTATTGGCCACATCCAAATGAAATGTTATGTTTGTGTACAGCAAAGTGGAGTTCAAAATCATTGGGTTTGGGAGTGTTGTCACTCAGGGGTTTATTTCTGTCTGTGACAGAAGTACAGCCCTTAATAACCAGGTAAGATGGTCAGAGGTTTCATGCAGATTTAAAAGGGGGTAAATGAGAAAACAGCCAGCCCTTACTGAGACTGAGCATGTGGGTGGCATTCAGGAACTGCAGGGGTACAGGCACATAATAACAGGACTCATATTCCTTAGCAAGGAAGATGTAGGTACCTGCAGACAGTACTGAAAGTTTTGTCTGAATGTGGAATAGAGAAAAAAAATGATGGTGCTGCTCAGAGCACCACCAGGACCTGCACAATAGCTCAAAGCCACAGAGGTGGGAGGAACAGTCGCATGATCATGACCCAAAGAGCTGCGATGGTAACACTCTTGGGCAGAAGACAGTCCTTCTCCAGGTGGACAGTGCATTTGTGGTGATTCAGTAGTCAGTTGTAGTAGCCCTTGGGGATGCTGGAGGTGTTACACACCAGTGTCTTGGGGCACAAGACCATGAGAATAGACTGCTGGAAGCTTGGCTAGAAAATGCTCAGAGTGCCTCCATCACTTGCTTTCAGCCCTGGGCTCTTCCTCTGCTTCGCACGCCTCTCTGCCCAGATCCCACAGCCCCACCATCACCTGCCCCGGGCAGATACGCACTCCCAGGGACAAGGACTCAGTGGCAGTTGGTTTTGCTAGAGCTTTCCTCTGCTTTACTTGATGGTTTCACTTCTGATCGTGTTCATAATGTTCCCTTTAATGAATTGTGGCATTTCATTTCTTAAAATTTTACTTGCACAGCTACTTTGCTGAGTATCTTAGTGCTGGGTAAAGGGCTGTTATGGGAAAATCCAGCAGTATAACATGTCCCCTGGAGGCTAGGAAGCCTCCAAGCTGGGCATCCCAAACTGCACAGAAAGACCTGCTTGTAATGGCCTGATGCACCCAAAATCAGCACTGTCTGCTGGGGTTAGGAGGTCTCCTCTGCTCCCAAGCCACGGACGGGCCAAGCAGCTATCAGACACAAAGCATTGCAGACCAAAACCTGAGGCTCCTAAAAACAGTAATCCCACCAACAGTAACACACCATGCACACAGTTGTCAGCATTTTGGTTTCGGGCTAATCTCCAGGGTTTTTTGAGTGCGAGGAAGCGGTTCTGGTCTCCCACTCTCAGCTTCTGCCCCAAGCCCATACTGGTGCTTGAAGACACTGTGCAGAATGCAGCCAGGAAACAAATTCCATGGATGGAGGCTTTCAATGAGGTGCCAGTTACATTCCTCAGTACAGTACAGCAATGGTGACAGCTGAAGCAGCCATGTGAAGCCCCACAACCCATGGCGGGGTTGGGGAAGGATAATGGCTTCATCCATTTCAGCTGCTTCCAGAGGAGCTTGTGGAAAGCCACAGCATCACACCCTCAACTGCAGCATCCACAACTTCTGGGTATGAAACAGCCTTATGGTCAACGGCAGACTGAAGGTGGGTGGAGAAATAGCTTTTCCTGGTATGGCTTTCAGTATGGTGGGAAGGGAGGAGGAAGGGCACCAACAGTTGGGATACACGTATCTTTAATCACCCAGAGTAACTGGAAAATGAAGCCAGGGGACCAGCCCTATTTAAAGGAGTGAAATTTCAAACTGTGTGGAAAATAAAAATATATTGATATAGCTTTCTGAGCACATCTGCACTGGTACAAATTCCCTACCCTGCTATCAAATGGTGGGAGCTATTTTTTGACTTCATTAGCAGGAGTTGAGCTCCAAATTTGATATTGCTACACTTTAAAAGGATGCTGACAAAAAAGCCCAACAAACGACAGAAAAAAGACCCCCAAGATGCCCATGGTGGGAACAAAGAGCTGTACATCTTTTTGGTACACAGTGTTGTTATCTAGGCATAGAACATGTTATTTTTCTTTGGGGGGGGAAAAAAAAAGTGAAGTGCCTAATACAAATCCACTATGCTGGAGAGCAAATGCAAGTCCCGTGAAATCATATTCCCTGCTCTCATGCTTGTGAGTTTGGCAGAGCTTTGCTAATGCCCTGGCTGACATGAGTGACAGCACCTGGGATGGGGTCTATGAGCACTGTTGAGAGCTCTGGCAAGCTCCTGGGCAAGAAGAGCCTCCCAGCAGAGGAAAACTGTGAAGACAGCTCCTTGCATTAGTGCACTCTCATTAACCAAACACCAGCTTGTACTGGTTATGCAATCACTTGATCTGGCTATAGACTGGAAACATGGCTGTCAAGAAAACAATTTATAATTTTTAGATAAGTGATGGGGTTACAGAACTACAGAAGTGGAGTGGAGAAGACCTACGAGTACCCCAGCTAAACCATGGGTACATCTGTGCCAGATTTTTGCCCTGAAGAAAAGGAGGAAGAGAAAACGGACAAGGAAGGAAGGAATTTGGAGAACTAGTCACATAGCATCGGCTAAATATAAAGCCCCTGGCCCAGCTGAGTCTCAGCAGCTGGGTAGGAGACCTCAGAGAGCCACTTCCTGACGGAAAGAGATGCTGAAACCCTAAATAAAAGTTAATGTTAACCTGAAAATGAAAATCTTTTTCTTGGAGAAGATCCTCAGTATCTTTCTGACAGGATATCTTGCAAAACCACCTCAGTGTAGTTCAGCAACTTCTGGTAGAGGCAGAAATGATCATCAGTTATAATTTCTACTTGAACTGCAAACTGTGGTGAAGTAGATCCCATTTCACCAGCCAACACTCAGCAGCCACACAACTCTCTCATGGACATTTTAGAATTGAGAAAAAACTTAGGCACAGACAAGAATAATGTTTGCCCACAATCATCAAACAAATCCATGTCAGACAATGGAAAAGAATTATTTCTTGCTGAAGCTACGTGGCAAAATGTCCTTTCAAAGCAGAGCCTGACCTTGGTAGTGCAATTGCCATGAGTTCACTGTTTGACAACAAGTCTTCTGCCTCATAGAAAACATTTTACTAGTCCTGACAGTAGTCAGTCTTTAAAGAGCAGGAAAAATGTTGGAAGATGACACAATAAAATAATTACAAATAATTACAAATAACTACAAATTATTGGTCGCCTCATGCAAATCCCAGGGTGTGTTCTGCATCGTGAACCCTCTCATCACAAAATAAACCCTCAGCTCTTTTCCTTGTCAGCGGATTTCTGGCAGCTAAGGAATGTGAAGTGGCACTAAAAGCTGACCATCTTATTCATGGAAGAAGTTAAAAGGAGAACAGTTTGGTATTTGTGTTCATTTTTTAGCACAACAAACACCTGATTATAAATAAAAGCTGCCCAGATGGGCGGTGAAGACCCTGCAGGCTGGGTTGGGTCCCAGCCCGTGATGTGTGACAGGAAGCAGCTGCATCTCCCCACTGGGAGATGGTGTTTCTGCCCCCATAGCCATCCCTGTGGCCTGGGGAGGAGGTGAGTGCCTGAGAGCCCCACTCCCCCCTGCTCCACAGGTTGCTTGCCTTCCCCCTTGGCACCAGGCTGGGAGCTGCTGGTGGCTGCCACCCAACACTGGCCAGGGAAATCAGTTAATGACAAAGGTACAGAGGAAAAATCTAGAAGTGTAGAAAATTAAAATAGGGCTGGAAGAGACCTGCAGGTGTTAACTCTTCTGCCCCAAGGCAAGACCACTCTAGACAGATATTGGCTAAATTGTTCCCTAGGACCTCAGGTAATGGTGATTGGAGCCTTTCCCAGCAGCCTGTTCCCCTGCTCCATGGTTTCCACTCTTAAAAGAGGTTGCCTAAAGGCTAACCAAGCTCTGTCCTGCTGCAGTTTAAGACCACACTTCAATGTGACATTTATCTTTTAGCAAATATGTTGAATTTATGTACATTTTAAAGGAAATACATTGATCAGGAGTTTTTTCCTTACTCTCTAGGAAGCCTTTATTTGCTATAATCTCAAGTCTTTCTCCTGAAGTCCTTATTGACAGTCACTTGTCAAAGAGCAAAGTTTGATTCAGGAAACAAAAATATTCACAACTCAAAAGAGTTATGGTTTTGAGGCTAATGTCCCCTTTCTGAAGTGAAATAAATGCTGCAGTTTCACATCATGCCCTTAACTTTGCAATAGTAATGGGCTGCAGAGCAGAAACAGCTGGGCTTGTGCCAAGGGGTGGATGAGATGGGTTGGCTGACTGGGCTCGCTGTTGGGTGGCTGGCTCTGGAACCCAAACTGGGCAAGCAGCGGGATAACTGCTCTGGGTGAGCAGACCTCTTGCTGAAACCAAGACACAACTGCTCCCAGTCCTCCAGGCTGGTGCTGCCTCACACCCTGCAGCACCATTCCCTGTCCCCAGCGCCCCTCCGTGCCCTGCCAGGGGCTCCTCCCGCACTGTCCTGCCCTGACCTCACGGATGGGTTTGCACAAGAAAACCAAACGACACCTGATACTTGCTGCTGCCAGGAGGGGAGAGGTTTTGGATGCTTAAGTGTTGCTGCAGCCCTCATGCTTGGCACTGGTTCAGCTCTGCTTGTTGCTGGCCACTTGTGCTAGCAATAATCTGATATCTCCCTGTACATGAGGTGTAACAAGCATACAAGCTGCTGGGAGGTACAGGGTGAGGCAGAGAGCAGCTGCTTCCAGGTGAAGCAGTTTTGAGTTGGTCTTGGTGGGAGAACTCTTTTTGTACATGATGAAGAGGGGCTCAACATGTTACTTGTGGTGGGGTTGATTCAGCTGAATAACATCACACATTATCTGTCACTGACAGTTCTCATAAGCAAAGGAAATACTTTATGTAAGTAAAGGCATTATTAAAACCAGTGATAAAGAAAATGGAAGGCAGAGCAGTTCATATCTAAGTCAAGGAATGTGCAGTGCCCCAAGAGCACTCCAATGAAAAGTGTAAAGAGATGATGCTCTGTGGTATTGCTGTTACTGCTGCTTAGAAATGTCTCACTGAGAAAGTCAGGGGAAGTCAGTAAATAGCAGTGAGTTGTTTATTTGCATGACTGTCCCAGATGGAGAAAGCTGTCTTCCATGAGGTTTGAAATCCCAGGGAGTACAGGGTGTAGACAAGGGAACACTCACCCAAGATTGCAAAGCATGATCCAACAACCCCAGAGAGCCCCAGGGGAGAAAACCTCTCATAAATTAATGGGTTTTTTGACTCCTCAGTATTACAGGGAGGTTTTGACACAAACAGGGTCTTTCTGTGCATTATCAAGATTGTGGCTGATGTAAAATGTTTGTTAAAACTTTTTAAAAGCTATTTCTGTATGGCAATAAGAGGCAGGACTCAGAATGACCATGTGGTTATTCCTGCTGCTGCTTGCTTCATAAGGATGTGATACCCCGTTTTCATGGGAGAAGTGAATAGTTATTCCCCACTAGCATGTGGTGTAGTGGACCTAGTGATGTCCTACTGTGTATGAGTATTTTCTTTAGCCTCTCATCCAGTGACCAGATGGTGTTCACCTTGCCATGGACAAATGTCATCAGCACTCTGGAGGAGCAAGCTCAAATGCCTCCAAAGTACATAAATGAAGCCCTCTGCTTTTACTGTGTATTTTTGCCTGGAACCTTAGCACCTCACATTTCTGTCTGCCCCATGGGATGGTCAGAGGTGCCAAAGCTCTTCTCTTAAAGCCAGCTTTCTGGGTTAGAGTCTGTCGACATAACAACAGCCATGAGGCTGGGAGACACCAATGGGAGCTGTCTTTAGCAGCACAGCTGACAACTGATGGGCAAGTTGGTGTGAAGGGAGCTCAAATCATCAACGCCCTTGCTATGAATGATAAGCATTTCAACAACTGCTGAAAATCAGCTGCTGGGGGATTTCCCTCAGGACACCCTACCTCTACAGAAAGTGTTCAGGCATTGTGAAAGGGCCTTTCTTACCTATTTGTGTTATTCATAGAATCATAGAATATTTGGAGTTAAAAGGGATTTAAAAATTATCTAGTCCAATCCCCTCTGGGAGGAAAATGTCCCCCAAGCAAGGACATCTTCAACTAGATCAGGTTGCTCAGAGCCTCATCCAACCTAACCTGGGATATTTCCATGGATGGGGCATCTATCACCTCTTTGGGAAACTTATTCCAGGGACACTAGTCACAGCTCAGAACTTCATTTTTATACCCATGTCATCATGGCTCTATTGGTAGGATTTTGCAGCTTTTAGACCGGAAAAGTCTAGCAATCTTCAGTAAGATTTACACTCCATGCCAGCTGAAGTTAGAGGGGCCATCTAGATATGTAACACATGGTCTGTTACCGTTAGGTGGGACAAATTACAGCACTTCAGACTGAAGCTAAAAAGTTTGTCCCTGCCCTTAAAGTTACTGGAGCAGCCCAGGTAACTTTTTACTCCATCTTCATTAAACATGGGAGCTCTGGACTGCATGGCCTGTGTTTGCAGCTCGAGTGTAACTGGATGTAATTTTTGACTGTGATAAAGAATCTTTGATGATACAATACACTAAGGAAACAACAGAGATAAAATCAATATAACTTGAAACACTTAGAAACTTGGCAGAGAACTACTTAGGAAGTTTACATGGCAGGGAGGAATGTGATCCCCCAAATGCTGAGGATGACACTTCCATAATTACAGCAGGGATATGCAATAACAACTCCATCATATTTTGTTTAGGGATGAAGCAAATAACATACTGCAGGATGCTGCTGCCATAGCACACCCCTTGGCAACACCCTTTATAAAAAGGAAAAATAATAATTAAAAAAAAAAAAAAAAAAGCCACAACTAAATAAT
>JANIJG010023445.1:0-28439 GCA_024611175.1 Megaceryle torquata
GGGACCTTAAATACGAAGAACAGTGAGAGAGGCCAGTAAGGCTGTCATACAGGGAAGACAATAGCAAAGTGATCTGTCTTCTCATTTATATGATTCTAACAGAGGTAACTAACAAAATAGTTTTACCTCTTTCAGACAGTATGTCCCTCCTCTTATTTCTGCAAATTAAAATATAGACTTTATCCAATAAGCTTTTATTATCACTCTGGTTTACTTCTTTGATGTTATTCACTGGCATTTATGGCCCTTGTCATTTAGCTGATGTGCAGTATGAAGGTAAAACCAGTATGGAGCTCATTTGCAGTGATCCACCATACCACTATTTCACTTATTAACAGCTGTTTCTCCTGCCATGTCCTGCTAAAACTGACTACAAAAACCAGCCACGTGCATAATCTGTTGTCTGGCTAGTAGTTGTGAATGTAAACTAACTCAGCTTGTGATCTGAGTTCTCTGTTACAATTGTCTGAACACTGTGATGGCTGCATTTCTGGAACAGACTCTTGCCCTTCCCATTACTGACTCTTTGCTTAGTATTGCACATTAACAGCAGAGTTACTACATGCAAGTACTTCACATAAGTTCTCCAGTTTGTGTAAATATTAATTGCACCATCTTTAAGAAGCAAATCTGGCTTTTAATAAGTTAATGGAAGTTTTACTCCATCTCTATGGAAACAAGGTTTTGTTCTTAGTAACCTTAAGGTGAGATTTAACAGGTATTGAAACTCCAATTGTGTGTGTGTGTGTGTGGAGCGGGATCTTTTAAACTGGTAATGCAATTTTCAATCTGACTGATTTGAAGGTTCCAACTTGAACATACTTTTTATTGCACAGCCAACAAATAGCATGCCAGTTCTGATTTTCAGGATCAAGATGCTGATTAATCAGGTTATTCTATGTAGGGCTTCCAAAGCACTTGAAAGCATTTTGTAAGAAAAACTATTTGCAAGGCATCACTTCCACAAGCACATGTTTCATGCATTTCTAGTATTACATAATTTCATTTAACAGCAAACACTAAACACAATGCAGAGTAAACATTGTTATATTGCAAATAGTAACCTCATTAACATGTGTTATTTATGCCATGGCCTATAGTGATGCTAAGCATGGGTAGTGTACTAGCTGAAAGAAGCCGTGAGAATGAACAAAGGACAAGGGGCTTGACTGGATGCCACAGTTACAAAGTACAGTGGCATAATTTGCCTCTGGTTAAAAACGGTCGGTAGTATATGCAACCAATGGTTCTGGTCTTTCAGAGTTTTCCCGAACATGACCCGCCCAGCTGGCTGTGAGGGCTCCGAACTGGCAGCACTTCGATGCAGCCCGAGGAGACACACCTGGCACTTCTTCACGGCCGGTACAGGCTGAGCATTCTATGGCTTGCGAGGATCAGAGGGCAACCGAGGCACGAACCCAGTTCCTCTGTCTTTAGCCGCCCTGTCGTGTCCCCCACACTCGAACTTTGCAGCCCCCTTGACCCCTCCCCTTGCCCTGCAAGCCCTCCTCGGGCGGGGATCAGACGTTGTCCCCATCCCAGACTCGGGGCCAGGGGGGCGCCCCTCTCCACCCACCACAGCTGCCGTGGTGGGGGTGGCAGAGGCGGACGTGCTCCCGCCTGCATCCGCAGTGAAGCTCCAGCCCGATGGACGCCCCGGTTTCGCGCAACCCCGTCAGAGGTGCGCCCCAGCTCGACGCCGGGTGCCCCGGTGTACGCCGGGCAGCGCCGGCCTCCCCGGGGGTCGTGGGTGCGGCCCCACCGCTGGCCTCGCGGCCGCCCCGCCCCCAGCACTGCTTTGGTCCCGGCAGGAGTCCGTACCGGCCGGCAGCGCCCGGGCTGCCGTTGTAATGCCGCAACGCCGCGCGCGGCCCGATGCCCAGCGCCCAGCCAGCCGGCGGGCGAAGGACATACACAAACTCGCCGGCCAGCGGCGCGCGCGCGTTACGGCTGTGGCGCACGCCCCGCCCTCCGTTGTACCCGCCCGCCCCGGGGCAGCGGTGATGCCGTTTTCTTCGTCTCTTCTCGCCGCTGCGACTGGAAGGAGTGTCCCGCTGGAGGTGCCCGCCCACTTTCCGCCTCTGATCGCTGCTTACACCTGCTGCCCCTTCCGCGGCGGCTGGGGTTGCACACCGCCTTGCTTTGCCCTGCTCCGCTCTGCCCTGCGTTGTCCGCGGGTCTGCGGTGGCGTAGAAGTAAGACGTCCAGCCGGGGCCGGGGCCGGGGCCGGGGCCGTGCCTACTAGCTGCTCCCTCTGCCCAGGCCCTCCGGGAGAGCGGCGTCGCGGCCCAAGGGGGCGCCGGAGCTGCAGGTGTCGGCGGCGGAGCGCTTAGCCAGGAGCGGCTGAGGGGCGGCTCCTCGCGGGCAGAGGAGACGCCCCGTTCCGGCGGCCGTCAGGGCCGGGCAAGCCCCCTGCCGCTCCCGCTGAACTGTTCTGGGTTTAACTTCCTCGCCTTCTTCCCGTACGCTACCATCGCTGTTTGGGGTCCGCGCGGAGCTGCTGTCCTCTCCAGGCTCTCGTGCGTGAACGTGTCGGGCTGCGCGTCCCCGCCTGTAACGGGCAAACTCGCGCCGTGGTCGAAACGGGGGGGCGAGGGAGTGGGGGGAGGTGTGTCAGCCTGACTTGGGAATAGGGGCCCCTCTCCCCGAAAGTAAGTCTGCCTGTTTATTATCTTCGTTGGCACAAAAAGGGCTCGCTGCTTCTGGTTGTGTGTGTTGAAGAGGGGTGCGTTCGTTAAAAAGAAAGTTCATCTACAACAGAATTGCTGATCGTAATTAGAAGCCAAAACGTCTTTGGCTCGTAGTATTTACCGATCACCGGTTATTCGGTTGTTTAAGGTTGCTAATGCGTATTGGTATCTAAAGGTTACTAATATATATTGGTATGTAAGAATGATGGGGGGTTTTGTTGCATTAGTCGCACACAGCAAATTGAGCGTGAGGTTTCAGAGTTTGTTAGATAAAATATCCTAACTTTAAAGCTTAAACTAATTTCCTTTAACATTTTTTGGGGAGGGGAAAGAGGTGGGAATCACGGGAAGAAAGCAGGGAAGGTTACGTTGTCAGTCAGCACCTTATGCTCAAACTTAAGTCAGATTTACCTCATTGATTTTACATTTTAATTCCGAGTTTAAAAACTGTTTCAACAATCATTCTTCCTTAAAAAGCATTATTTTTTTCTGAAGCACATCAGTAAATTTGCCATGTTGCCATTTCAACCTGTGCAAGGCCCTTTACCCTGCTATGGGCATATTGCTGCCATGTATGCCAGTGCTGCAACTCTCAAGCAGATTTCCAAACCAGTATTTGGGGGGGGGGGGATTATTTGTTGTTTGGTTTGGGTTGTTTGTTTTTGTTCTTTTGGTGGTGGTGGTGGTTTGTTGGTTTGTTTTGTTTTCTGTAGTTACTTGTGAATCTCATTGGCAAGCTCATGACTAAGTAATTTCAAGGATTTAGAGCCTCTTAATGCAGCCTCATAGCTTTTGATTAGATGTCACAAATGGAGAGAGTTTGTCCAACTGGGAAGGCCTTCTGTGTGAAAACCTGTAAATGCACCATGAAGGGAAAGTAGATTGAGTAATGTGATAAATGTATAATCAGGCAAAGAGCAATACATAACGCATAGAAGGTGTGGAGGTTGATCAGTGCCACTAGGGAATGGACACGTTCCATCATTCACAAATGTATAGTGCATATTTTAGCATTATTTCAGTTTTACAGGCAAGTACTGAATTCAGTCAATACTTCAGATGCTTGCTAGGAATGTATATTGATGATCATAAATAGCTATTATAGTGGTAGAAACAAGTAGATTGTGCGAAGAAGCTTTAGCATGACAATACCCTGTTTTCAAAGTTTTCTAAAATTCACATCTTTTTAGCTGTTCATTTGTCATTGAAAGTGGTTAAATGGGAAATGAGTTATATTTTGGGCTCTTTGGCATGTTTTCCATGAAATACTAATAATAAGCCCCACGTTTAAAGCAATGTGATTCTTGCACAGATGCTCAACAGCTTACTAGCATCAGACTAGGGGCTCCTGAATTGTGATTTACTGCTCACTACTTAGAGGTGCTCAAACACTTGCCAGTTCAGTGGTAGCTGAGGCCCATGTGCAGAGCTGTACACAGGCTGGGAAGCTGCTGGCACTTGAACAAAATGAGCTTGTAGGTGTGTGCTAAACTATTCTTACAGTATGTATTGGACAGTTTACAGTAGAGCTTTTAGAACTTAAGTTTTTAAAAGCTGCTTCACCCACAGCATGTGAGTTAATGTACGTAACTGATACAAAAGGAATTTCAAGTTATGGTAACACCAGATGAGTGTGTTACTTTCATTACTTTGTTACATTGTATCTAAAATGAGACTGAAGCTTTTCAGTGCGTTGATGGATATTATGTTTCTGAATATACTTAGTATGCTTTGGGGAACTAAAGTTAAAAAAAAATACCTTTTCAGTTACCTCCCAATTTAACTTTCTAAATATGTCTCATTGTTTACCAAGAATTTACGGTAGAGTAAGTAGCTTGTGTTTACAAATCAACATATGGGACATGATAAAGTAATACATTACACATTTCATAAATGGAATCAGCTTGGTATAATCTTTTAATTTCGTATCAAATTCCAAAATAATCTATTTGTGTAGGCAGAAGTGATTTATAGAAGAGTATGAACTAGGAATGAGCAGAACACCCAAAAAATTCGTAGTTGTTAGCTATAACAAATGATTTTATGTTGCCTTGAAAGTATATGGTCTGTCATGCTTGGAGTCAGTAATCTCCAGAGGTCCCTTCCAACCTCTACCATTCTATGATTCTTTGCTTATCTTATGTTTCTATCTATCAGTCCATATAAAATGTCACTTTAGTTGTAGGAATTCTTCTCACAAAGATCATAGTTTGAAACAGATCACAGAGACAGTGGAACTAATAGTTTGCTGGTGATTTGAGAAGCAGAAGGTTTTGAAACTGGGTCATTTATTGGTACCACCTGTGCATCAAGGCCATAGTGATGTTGCAGCTGAAATGCACTATTATTGACCTTTTCATTAACACAAAAATGGAGGGTTATTAACTGTCTCGGTACATTAAGTCTTCTCAGAAGGATATGATTAGTGCTAATGCATGACACACAGAGAAAGAACTCCTAGTACTGGTGTTTGTTTGTTGGGCTCTTTTTTAACTTGTAGTCTCATCTGAGGTATTAATGAGCTGTATAGATGACACAAGCACACTTGCTTTCTCTTACTCCTCTTGGAGATTTTCAGTGGACTCCAGGAAAAGAAAGGAACTGCCTTGCATTTAGATAGACTTTGGCCAACTGACTGTTATGAATACTTTAAATTTCTTAGACTGCCAAACTCTTGAAACCACTGTTAAGGCTGAAATGTTTTTTCAGATCTGGGTTTGATCTGTGGAATTATGAAACACTTATAATGAAGCTCAGTGAGGCTAAGTGTAGAGTGTTACACCTGGGAAGGAATAACCCCATGCACCAGTAGAGATTAGGGGTTAACCTGCTGGAAAGCAGCTTTTTGGAGCAGGATCTTGGGAGTCCTGGTGGACAGTAAGGACAGCAATGTGCCCTCGTGGCCAGCAAGACCACATGGTGTCCTGGGGTGCGTGAAGATGCGTGTGTTCAGCAGGTCAAGGGAGGTTCTCCTTCCCATCTACTCTGCTCTCGTGAGACCACATCTGGAGTATCGTGTCCAGTTCTGGGCTCCCCAGTTCAGGAGGGACAGGGAAATACTAGAGAGAGTCCAACAGAGAGCTACAAGAATGATGAAGGGACTGGAACATCTCTCTCATGAGGAAAGGCTGAGATCCCTGGGGCTGTTTAGCCTGGAGAAGACTGAGAGGGGATCTTATCAATGTTTACAAATATCTGAAGGGTGGCTGACAAGTAGAAGGGGCCAGTCTCTTTTCAGTTGTGCCCTGTGATAGGACATGGGGCAGTGGTCACAAAGTGGAACAAAGGAAGTTCCACCTCAACATGAGGAAAACCTGCTTTTCTGTGAGAGTGACAGAGCCCTGAAACAGGCTGACCAGAGAGGTTGTGGAGTCTCCTTCTCTAGAGACTTTCAGAACCTGTCTGGCTGTGTTCCTGTGGGGCCTGCCCTGGGTGATCCTGCTCTGTCAGGGGGATAGGACTTGATGATCTCCAGAGGTGCCCTCCAACCCCTACCATTCTGTCATTTGAACCCTCTTGTGTGATGAAAAAGTCTCTTAGAGCACAGCTTCAAACTCATGAATGTCAGTGCTTTAATTTAATAAGCCTGTTCATACCTATAATAATAAAGAACAGCACAAATTATAATGCTCTCCTAAAAAAGGAAATCTTGTAAAAGGGGTGGCAAGCATCTGCTCTTCTCTGGAAACTTCTGAAATCAGTCCACTGGTTTCCTATGTGTAGGGAGTCAAATCTCAGAACTGAAATGTTAGGTATTTGGTAAAATTTGTCTGTTAGAGTTGTATATGTGGTATGAAATTGTGAAGGATGACATGATGGTAGGCCTCCATGAATCATTGGTTCCATCTTTAAGCATTGCAGAAGTGGATGTTTAGATCTTGGTATAGTTTAAATTGCTGTATTGAAATGTCCGACTGAGTTATCGTGTTAACAGCTCTTCCAGACTTAACTGGAAAATAATCTATATTCTTGTGTATTTGCAGTTTACTCTACAAGTTCATTGCTATCCATTTTTTTTCAGAAAAAAAAAAAAAAAGTAATTTGGGAATAAATCTCTGCAGATAAATTTTATGTTGTTACTGAGGTATTCTGGTGAATTTTAACAGCAGAATTCCATGAGTAGTGCTTTCTTGCTTTCTTAATATGCCTGTCAGCTGAGCAGTTAATTGCATTCCAACTAGTCATACAGCAAAAGTATACCTGTCGTATTTTTGTTGTACTTCTTGAAAACAGGGAGAGGGGTTTGCAGCCATATTTGATAGTGATGTTGAGCTTCAGCTGCTATGACTGACTTGGTCCAAACACTTTTCATCATTTTTATCTCCTGCTCTAGAGTGACTAATAATTTCATCTTTGTGATGTTTTCTCTTAAATTTTATTTCCAAAGGATATAGCTGAAAAATATTAAATGTTTTTAAATTTTATGGTCAAAAAAGAAGCATTTGGCACTGTTAGCAGCTAACAACTAAATAACAACCATGTTGTGCTGTTTATCTATTAATATGAAAAACCAAACGTCACAGTAAGTAGATAGAGACTAGAACTGCAAAGCTTTTAACTGGCTAGTGTCATCCTGTAATGGCATGATTTTTTTTTTTTTTTTTTTTTTTTTAGTGAAGTTTGGTGTAGAGTTTACAAACTTCCACTGATTTGGTGTAGTGCCAAAGAGCACTGTCCGTTATTGTAAACTCACATTATAGTGTGAATGAGCACTTACCTTTGGTGCTGTTTTTCTGCGAAGATGTATCTTTAATTTTTTCCTCTGAGATTCAAGTTTCAACTTATTGCCTGTTCAAGCAGTAAGAGCACAACATATCTCTGCTGTAACTAAGCTCCTGAGCAGGATAGCTATAGTTATTGACTATTAAAATGCAATTGAAATCATACACACCCAGGAAAACCCAAATTTACCATGTTATGTAATCATTTAAAGACAGTATCAATTATTAATTACTTCTGGTGTTTTAGATGTGATTCATGTGGGTCTTTTAGATCTGTGGTTGTAATCTGATTAGAGATTCTGAACATCACCATCAGGGAGATTCACAATGTAATGTCAAGTTTGTTTTATTTTTAGGATACAACCTATTGAATACAATTCATTTAATTTTCCTTTTTTGAGAGAAATAGAGTAGGGTAATTTTTATATAAGACGAACACTTCACTGTAACCTTTGTCTTTAGTAAACTTGAGTAAGGACAGTATTAGCTTACTTGCTTATTCCCTTTTACCTCTGCAAAATAAAATTTAATACTTTTCTAAAAATTATTGTGAGTTAAAAGTCACAATAGTGACTATGCCATAGCTATTGGTAGCATGGCTTTGTTTCATGTTGATAGGTCTGGGCATCTTTAGAGTACCTATGCAGGTTTGTCCTTGAGAAAGTCTGTAATTTAGTAATAAAACAATCTCTTGAAATTTCTGTAGATCCTTATCTTCTTCTGTAATAGTAGTTAACAAGCAACACAGTAGACCATCTAAGCAGACGTCCAAATTATGTCCACAGTTGCCAACTTGTAAGAATTCCTTTCAAAAAGTATGTATTATCTCAACGCACCTCTCTATCTTAGTACATTACATAGCTAGATGTTTTCACTGAAGTTTATAATCACTGGTGAAATAACATCACCTTCAATCTTCTCCTAATTCACTAAACTTTGCAAGGAAAAAATTTCAATTAGCCAAATATTCTCATGTCAAAAATATGCCTCTTGCACTAGATAAATGATTTGTACTTTTGATTGGTGTCATGAGGATACATACACACATTGGTTATAGCTACAGGGGGCAATGGAAGGTCTAAGTACATTTCAAAATTCTGCCTCCCCCCAGCACATCCTCTATGTTGTGCTGTAAGAACATGTGAGCCTAATAGTTTAAGAACACTACTAGCCATAGTGCTGGGCTCACCTTCCTCTGAAGAAACTGCTTATCCAGTCTCCAGTGATTCGGGAACAAAATTATACTGTTTGTAAAATAAGAAATAAGCTGCATGTGCATAATATCTGCTTACTTCCTTTATGAAACTGTATGTTCGTCAAGCTCCATGGATGGCATCTGAAAAATGTTTGGAGCACTATGCTATTCCCATATCCTTTTTATTTTATTTTTTTCCTTTTTCTTCTCCAGATCCTGAAAGCCAGCTTCTTCCAGAGCATTCTACTTGTTTCTCCCATCAAATATAATCTCTCAGGAACAAATGTTCCTAAATAACTAAAATAACTGTTGTTTTAGAGATTATTCTTTCCTTTTGTAGTTCTTGTTTGAATACTTAAGATAATACAACTTAGTAAAAATATAAAGGAATAACGCTGAAATTTCAGTTCTTTTTTATATTAATCCTGCAGCTAACAATTACAGATTGATTGTTTGGTCAAACACTGTTTTAATTATTATTTCTGTACTACTATCCTAGGAAACCTAATAACTAAAAAGAAGCCAGCTCAGTAGAATTTCAGATGTGGCAATGGCGTCTGCTGTAATCAGTTCAGTTCCTACCACTGCATCTCGTTTTGCCTTACTACAAGTTGAAAGTGATACTGATTTGGAGCATGGAAAAGGAAGAAGTGGCCGAGGTGCCATTACATCTCAGGCTTCAGGGGCAAGATCATCTACAAATGAGAAAAAAAGAAAGAAAAGGAAACAGAAGAAAGAACAGCAGCAGAGTGAGGCCAATGAGGTAAAGAGATTGTATTTTCGGTAGTGGGTAATGCTGTTATCTGCTAAATAATTTTTGCCGTCCCTGACAAGTCATTGGTTTGGCTTTTTTGATGAAACAAACGCTACTTAGTTACAGAGACTGCTTTTTTTTTTTCTTTGCTTTATTAACAATTCTTGATAGAAGAGTAGTATACTCCATACTATACAAGTTGAGCTTTTAAAATTATAATTAACTGCTAGGTTTTACTTTTTTTGACATCACCACTGGAAGAATTAATTTATGATAAAGGGCATGATCTTTCTAAGAAGTGATTGATGGGAAGCAAATTGTTTTCATAGGCTTCTAGTTAATCAGTTCTAGTTGCCTGCTTGGACAGCAAGCATATTAGAACTCAAAGGTATTTTCAAGGGTTTTTTTGGTTTTCTTTTTAGGAGATTGTTGGATCTAACCACTCTGTCTGAAAAGCTTTAAAATCTGGTTTCTGAAATTGTAATTTTCAAGACTTATCCATCACTCCAGTCCTTTATCCCATAAATCCAGAGATGGGGTTTTCTTGTTTGTTTGTTGTAATTCTGTGAATTGGGGTGTGTGTGTGCGTGCAGAGTGAAGAACCATGGTGATTTTCTGACATTGGGATTCTTATACCTCAGATGAAATGGAATTCTAGAAGTAAGACTGAAAGAATTGTTTCAAGATTCTAGAACTACAATTCTAGATTGCAGTGTCTGACAACTGATTTGAGATATCTTTCTGCCGGAACCTGTGTACATCTCTTATAAAATTATGTAAAGAAACAAAAACCTCCAAACCCATCTCTTTTTTTTCTTTTTTTTTTTTTTTTTAATAGTTTTAGTATTTGGTAGACTTAAAATCTTTGAAATTTTAGTAGTTGCAGTGATGCTAAGCAATTCTTTTGTTTGTTTCAGCTTTTTTCCTGTTCTTTTTATACTGAAGATTAAGTTTTCAACAAGCATACCCTAATGTTTCTTTATGCTTGCTTTAACACCATTGAAGTTTTTAATGCTGTCAAAATAACTGTGTACAGGCATTGCATGCATTTCTAGAACTTCATTTGTGTGAAAATGCTATGTATTCTTGTGATGGCAAAGGGATGAGTACAGGCTGACTCATTCCTTCATTCTATCATGTACTATGTCTATAGTTGCTATACTCCACTGAAATTATAAATCAGAATAGTCTGCACCAGTGTTCTTGCCAGTGCTGTAACCTGAAGAAGGAAGCAGGGGTTATAGTGCTGGCGCAGGCAGCAAGGGAGACAGTAGCAAAGCAAAAGGCAATATTGCAAGGGACTGTTTGAAGGGTAAGGAAAACAAGTCTGAATTATCTGCATTATTGCTTGATTTTAAGCAACTTTAGACTAAAGTAAGGTGCTGTTTAAGGAAGAGTCATGACACTTCATGTACACACATAAAGGAGAATACTGTTTTTATAGTTTGTTTCTCTTTGTTCCATCTTTCACCCAGTAACAGCTCTCTCCGTTCCAGGAACCTGTACATTAAGGAAATCCCTGTATTTAAACTGACAGATTGTATAGGTGCCTTTGCTCCTTACTTGGAATGAAAATAGTGTCAATCACTGTTTAAGCTTGAGCAATTAATGTCTTTGAACTGCCAAACTTGCAGGTTATTTGTTCACTATCAAATTTTGTAATTATAAGGTATTTTTAAGATGGCACTGCTACATTCATATGGTCCAGCAATAAAAAATAATCCTTATTGCAGGTTCTTAAAATGTGACCAGCTTTAGACTGTTGACAAACTGTGAAGATTGTCTATGTTGTTCTTTTTCAGCTTGAACCTCTACTTTCTCTGTTTGCTGATGCCAAATACATGTATAGCACCAGCTTTTCTTTGGCACTGCATTTAATTTGGGTCATTTGAGCACACCATCATACTTGATCTGGAATTAAATCTTTTGGACACAGTTATCTCTTCAGATTTGTTGAAAGTATTTACATCTAGCAAAATATATTTACTTTTTCGTTGTTTTATATTATGTGGCTGTGGTGTTTCTGATAGATCATCTTAAATTTACATCATGGTGTTTGTCATAAGTGATTAAACAAAAATGTATCCCAAGCTACAGAGTAAAGTAAAGCACATGCATATCTGTTTGCACGTGTATCTGAATGTCTTCAGGCCATCAAGACATTTCTGTATACTTGTCAACATTTTGATTAATGATAAAAATAAATGGTTTTCAGCTCAGAAACCTTGCTTTTAAAAAGATTCCTCAAAAATCCTCACATGGAGGCTGTCTAACTCAGCATGAACAAAAACTGCACACCACAATGCGGAAGGACTCTCGGGAAGAAAATTGGCAGGAGTGGAGACAAAGAGATGAGCAGGTACAGCTTACTGTATTTATCTGTCTTTGTATTTCCTGAAATACCTTACTCCATGAAGTTCTGTCTCATGAATAGAGAGAGATGGCTGGAGAGGAAGCAACAAAATACTGCCATGTAGAGGAAAGGTTTCAGTGGAAATTCAGGCCATGTCTTCTGTCCGGTATAGTTCAGACCTGTTTGCACACCTCATAGCTGGACTGTGGAGTATGGTAAGAGGAATTTATATCATTTGGACAACAAGTGGAAGTACTGCCATGAAAGGATGGTGAAATGCTGTGGTGGGAGAAAAGCTGGGGATATTTTGGTGGAGCAGTATATGGATATACAATATGGATCCATAGTAAACCTGGCTTGTGAAGTTCTGTTAGCTGTGAAAGAATTAGTTCCTTTCCAGCTAACAAAGAAGACTTGAACTATGAGTTCTGACTCTCTTTCACCACACTAGGTTAGTCCTATGAGTGTAAGAACCTCATGTTTTTTAATGTTGGAATGTCTTTTTGGTAATAAAATTGTTAGTAGGGTTCATTTACACTTGAAGAGTACAACAGAGATAAAGCAAAGACTGACTGTGCCTGTATGAAATCAAACAAAATGTTTCACTGTTTTTTCTTCTTGCTGAAGCTACCACAAACTGAAATTGCATAGCAAGATGTACTTAATCCAAAACAGTAAAGTAGTCTTCATGTTGAACAAATAACAATAGCTTTCTGTCCTCGTGATGCCACTTATTGGAGTTAAAACTAGCCTTTTTGGTTCTTGACTTGAATTCAGAATACTCCTTTTCGATACTGAAAGATCTATAGTGATTTTCTTGCACGGTGTTTTAAATTATATGAATGTTATGCATTGTTTGCTGTACTTCAACTATTTTAGGCCAAAATAGCATAGATGGACAAAGAAAGAACTTGTTTTAGTTCATTATGTTTTTTATATGGTGCTTAAAGAAATGTTTTAATACACTTTTCTGGATTTCAATAACTGTCTGCTATGCACTTATTCACTGTGGGTTATATTTGCATCTCTCTTGTTATGCTTGAAGATGCCCTTTAGAGTATTTAACTTCATACAAACTTTTTCAATTCAGATTACTAGTAAGTAACACTAAAAACAAAACAAAAGAAAAACCTTCCAAATAAAGGTGTTTCCTGAAGCTGCTAAACTTCTGTGCTGGCATCTACTAGGATGTTATTTCCTCTTACAGAGAAATTTTCAACTTATGTCTCACCAGAAAAGATAATATTAAGATACTTCTTGTTCTACTTAAGACAGAAAGCCATACTGATGAAAGACTGATGTTTGGATACTGTCCTTGATACTTTTTGTGCATTGCTCACTCTTTGGTGTAAATGCCTCCTTAAACAGAGTATAGCCAAATTCTTCACTTTCCAGGTTCTAGATGTTTCTCCTAGCAGTGGAGAACTGACCTAATAATTGCCTTGAAAATTTCCAGAGGTAATTAACTTCAGAATTACTTTTTAAGTATAGATTTGCTTTGTTAGTACTTGCAGGTATTTTATTCTGTGTGGTATGAAACAAGGTGAAAAATAATTTTATAGTCTAATTTCTGGGTGGTGAAATAGTCAGACAAACTAAACTCCATTATAAACAATCACTAATTATGATCTTACTGACATACAGGTTGTGAAGTTACTGAAGGATTCTTTTATTTTAAAAATAACTTTACAGCAATTAGCATAATTGTAACATACAATAATTATAGTTCTAAAGATACCTCTGTCCCATTTTTATAAGAAAGGAATATCCAAATACTGTCACAGTTACTGAGGTTGAAGAATAGGTTGTTTTGTAGCATAGCTACATTTTGAACAGCTTTCTGTAGTCACAGTGGGCTAAGCATAAAGAATGGAGGTACAGTGTGGACTGTGAATATTTTTCCAACAAATACTATGTTAACACTTCTTTTTCTACACTAAAAATTACTGAAGTGGTTGGCATGATCACTGTTAGATTGCAGTGTCAATGTTTTATAAACATGAAATAATTAAACTCAGTTTCAAGTTATTGGTATGACTTTGAAACTATAATTTTTTTGGCAACCATAATTGTTGCAGTGAACTTTTTTGGTTCATAAATGGTTTAAAGCACTGGGGCTTAGACCTCAGAATGCCGAAAAGTTGCCCAGATTGTTTTAAACGTACTTTTAAAATGTATCCAGAAACTCTTAGAAGCATGAATATTGGAGTCTAATGAGTAGAAAAAGAATGGCTGCTTTTGATTCCTGTCTTAAAACAACAATGCAAATGTTTGCAGTTGCTCCAAGTATATAATGTGGAGTGCATGTCTTGTTAGAATAATTTCAATAAAGTAAGCATAATCACTAAGATTCCTTTTAAAACTGTCAGGTCACTGTAGATGCTGGCCATGTATTACAGCACTGGCAGGTATTAAATTAGCTTGTTTTTGTTATCTGAAGGGGGAAAAAGGGCACAAGTGAAATTTAGTTTAATTATGGCATATGCATTTTTAGCCTCTTGAGAGTTACTAAAAGCCTGTGAGTCCACACAGATTTCCACTACCTACTAACAAGGCAGTAAAGGTCTTGTGACTCTGAAATAAGAAGTAGAAAGCAAAGGCCATTGTCACACAAAGACCCATAGGCCTCCAATATCCACAGCTATGCTTTTTTATTTCTGTTTAATATTATCACCAACAGTTTCAGTATTCACTTACTATATTGTTTGTAATCTTGTTGCCCAAATTGTCATAACAGGTCTGTTTCACAATATGCATTCAATTTTACTTCTTTGAAGTAATGAATTACAGTGTTTATGTATCATCTGTGTTAAATTATTATTTGTTATGTTCTGTAAGAATATAATGTGAAGAATCCATGGATAGCTCTGATTTAAAGAACTGTAATCTCAAGGTAAATCTGATTACAGACAAAAGGTACAAGTATTAAAGACGATGCTTTGAGCATAATAATCAGTGAAGAAAAGCATATGCTTTGGAGTAGGTCTGAAAAGGCAAATCTCCTGACTGGTAAACTGTCTAGTTGATCTGAGCACAGGGACTCAGAGCTGATAAATCACTGTGGGCTGCAAGTCATTTTTTCCTCGCACTTGTTCAAAAAATGACCCATTCAGCCGTATTCTCTAAACAACCCAAGAGGACATGGGGCAGGAACTCGTCTAGCTTGTGTGTCATTTAATTGTTAAATAACTTGAAGTAAAATTTGGGATGTGCGTGCTTCAAGCTCTTCTCTTTCCATTCTTGTGACTGTGCCAGAAGCACAACTGCAGCGTGATCTACATCTGCACCATTCCATCCCACTGAAGTTATCTTACTTTTACTGGGGCATGTTCATGGTACATGTATGTGTACACAGGGATTAACCCTTTTCCTCCCTCCCTCCACCAGGAATAGAAACTTGATATTGTCTATATATAGCCTTTTAAGAACAAATTATTATATTAAAGGCAGATACAGACAAAAAAGGTCAAGACACAATCCATATTTATGTTGGTGTGGTATTTGTTAAAGGGTCAATCAGTTAAATGATCTTGAAGCCCACAGTATCACTACTTTTAAAATTAGTAAGAGATTGTAGTTAAAACATAGAGGAGATCCCTGTAGTAGAAAGAGGAAGTAAGGTATTCTTTTGAGGTGAAGTTGAGGACTGTTGGAAGCTTGTGACAAGTCTAATTTTTGTTACGAGGAAGATAGGGGGCTAGCTGTAAAGTGGGTTCAGCAAATTTGATAGTGCCTAATTCGCAAACAAAATGGCATAATTCCACATCTGTGACAATTTTTTGGAAAGGTTTGCCTGACAGAATACCTTGTTTAGTCAGGGCTACATCAAATGTTGGTTAGTACTTTTAACTGTTCTGCCATTTCTGTTGTTTTTTTCATTAAGTCATGCTGACTGTATCGTAAGATTTAATAAAAGCATCTCTTCTGTGAGTTGGAGAACCTGACTGGCAGGAAGGTTAAAGCTGCACATCCTTATCTGAGAGGAGAGGCATGAGTTTGACTTCTTGAGATTCAAGAAGGCATGAAATCCTAGCCTCTCAATTCTGTCTTTTCTCCTGTGCAGTAATATAATACTGATAATGAAGAGGTAAATTTGAAATGGTATACTGCAAGAGATGGTGATATTTAGCACTAGGTGAGGAAAGTGTCTCCTTAATTCCACAGAGATCAGCTCTGTAAAAAGCATGTCCCAGTTCATGAAGAGTTCCTATTTTCTTACTTACCCTCTAGACGACCATGCTCTCTGGCACTTTCCTTTGAAAGGTTTGTCAACATTTAACTATGGATCTATTATGTAGATAGCATGGCCTTTCTTCAGCATGGTCTTTCTTCAGCAGAGCTTTTAAGAGAGTCACTCCAAGAGCTTTGTGTGTGGATCTCAATTTCTTACAACTATTAGGTGTACTCCAGAGCTTACCTATTAGTTGTGCACTCCCAATACCTAAGCAAAAGAACATGTGGTTTCTAGATATTTTTGGATAAGTTTAAGTAGTAATGAGCCTATAGCTATCCTGAGACAGCCTACACTTATGCTTGGGAAACTATGGGGAACATGACTTGCTCTGACAATATTTAGGTCTAAAGCTGTTGCCGCTTAGAAGCAGCAACCTTTGTATAGCCATCTTCAAACACTCAATTTTGCCCTGAATTGAGTGACTGCTATGTAGGTAGATTATTAAAGGGTTATTGATGTACTAAAGATGACATCATGCAATTTTTGTGCACTTGTTTAATAGGTAACATTGTGGTAGTACCAATTCTTGATAATCATGTAGGAGCTTGTATGCTAAATTAGCACTTCCAGACATACAAAGGTAAAAACTCTGAGGTCATCTTTCTTGTGAGCCCACAACTGTTGAATCCAATTTGACAAAAACAGTGCATTGATTTTTGTGAAATTTCAGTCAGTTTAATTTATTGTGCATTATCCAACCTCTAATTACTGATTCTGATGCTGAAAGAACCCAAACACATAAGAAAAACCTGCCCCTGGCCACTATAAAACCTTCCAGTCCCCTCGCTGCATGTAGCGCACAAGTCGTGGTCAGTCTGGGGGGTCCCTGCCACCGTTAGCACCCTGGGCACTGCGGTCCCTGCTGGCTGCCGCTTGGGTGGCTGCTGCACTCCACCACTCCTGCCCTGTTGCTTCCCACCCATGCTTCCAGCCCTTTGGACCTCCAAGGTGCCTCCAGGCTGGTTGCCGTGGGCATCCATGGCTCTCCCTCACCTCCCTGACTACCAAGACCTTGCCAGTGAGGCTCAGTGCAGTCAGCCAATGCTAAGGTTGAACCACAAACCAAAGGCAAAGCTAGGAATGACAGCACCCCAAAGTGTATGTGAAATCCTGTGGCAGTTTACGCTGGGAGCACTGTTTTACTGTTTTGCAAATAATGTTTTTAAAAGGCTGTTTTACTGTGGCAAAAACTAGAAGCCTGTCTATGGTTTTCTCTTAAGCAAGACTGATTGTATGAATTGTTGAATAAACAGCTAGGAATAATGTGTGTGGTTTTACACCATAGAAATCAAAACTCATTTCTAGGCACATGTAAATGAGAGCTTGTAAGTTGCTTTTTTTTTTTTTTTCTGTCTTGTCAGAACAGGGTTCCTGTAGACAAAAAAGCTAGTGTATGTCACACATCCCAGTTTGAGCAAAGTATGTTAAGACCACTGAAGTAATTTATTAAATTTAAGAGCTGTTGTAGTTTATTCTGGAATGAATGAAGACGACCTAATTTCGAAGTTCAAAGATCAAGAAAATGATGGTTATTATTTTTGCTAATTAATATTTCAGTTAAGGGCGTGAAAATGAGAGAGCTATGGTGCAGAATAAGGCTTCCACTTCCCAGCACATCACACTGGGATTGCAATGATTCTTTAAGACAGCAGATGTCAATGGAACAATTTTGTATTCAGATGAAATTAAGATTGGTTAACTTTGCTCTAAACAGTAACATAAGTTATTAGACGTTTATACATTTATATTATCTACTATATACCTTGATTATATCATCTGTATCCTCTAGGTAAATCTGTTGGTTTGTCTTCATTGAACTGTTGCTGGTACTGGTCTTCTCAATCCAGTCATTCAACTTAATGTGCAGCAGGAGCTGGACTTGCCTGCACTTTCCTATTTTCCTATAACATAAGAAAAAAAGAGAGATCCCATCCTTCATTCCTGTTGTATTATTTGTAGGGTTTTTTGCTTAATAGCTCACAACTGGAAATCTTCAAATTTTCTTTTCGTCTCCCAATGAGAGTTACTTAATTCCTTTTTATTTCAGAAATTAAAGAGAAAACCTCTTGAAATAATTCAAGTTTTCTTAGTTCTGCTCTCCTTTGAAGAAAAAAAAAATGTGCTTAACCTAATCTTTTCTATGCAATGGATGAGTTCTTAGACTTTCTGATGGCTTACAATGTCCATTTTCACCCTTGAATGTAATCTGGTTTTCATGTTTCAGACTAAAAAAAACCCAAAATATTTTAAAGAAATCTCATGTAAACAAATCATTGAGATGCTAACTGTACTACATAAAGATGTGCACAACTAATTGTATATGTATGCCCATCACAAAGTTTTATGAAGCAAGATAGTTTACTATTTAGGGTGCAAACCCACATATTAGCCATTAATAATGTCATCACATCAGTGAAATTTAACATTTTGGTAATTACAGTGATATGTGTACTGAAACTGACATTTTAGTGTGGTTTTGTTTGTCTTTTTAACAATGTAGTCATATAAAATATGTTAATTTTGTTTCTTAAGCTGACATCTGAGATGTTTAAAGCTGATCTTGAAAAAGCATTGCTGCTAAGCAAACTGGAATATGAAGAGCACAAAAAGGTATTTGCAGGATTCATCCTAATGTAAAAGCTGTACAAGATCAAGGCTTGAATTTTAAAAATAAAGAAAAAAAAACCCTCCCAAAAATACTATTTTCTTCACATAAACTGTTTGCTTGCACTCTTCAGATGCTTGAGTTCAGCCAAATAGTGAATTTGAAAGAAGCTATATAATAGTATTGGGTGGTTTGTTTTTTCTATTTTTAATTGGCCTGTAAAGGTGTAAAATTAGTTTAGCTTTTTCAATTTTCTGGCATATAAATGTGCTAATTTTTTTTTTAAGAATACAAGACATCCTGAACTTCCTCAGAAAAAATTCAATGCACTTGAAGAGTAAGAGAATTAAAGCACTGACTTCTACTTAGACCTTAAAGTGTTAGTTATGGTTGAATCATTTTGCATTTCTGCTAACATTTTTTCTCCATTTTGAGTGCACGTATTTTAGTTCTGATAAGCTGTATACATTTACTTAGATGGTCAGGATGCTGTTTTCTGAATGGTTCTTATGAAACACTGAAGAATTATTCTGAAAAAGTATGCTTAGATTAATTTTTTATTTCTAACAGGAAGTTGCTTCTTATCTGCAGTAAATTAGGAGCCATTGAAATGTTATGAAAATATGTAAATTTAAATATAATTGTGCATCGTAGAGAATTAAAAAAACCGCACATGCCTTTTTCTGCAAATAGCTCTGTACAATACTTCAGGGTTTTGAGGGGTAGAATAGCATAGCATAAATTTTTAACTTTCATAGGAAAAGTTCTTTTCTGAAGTGAAGACAGTCTTCAGGTGTAGTAGCATAGCATTGTTTTTAGATTTTTTGAGAATTGCCTCTGACTAAATTAAAATATATACTGTATGTACGAAGTACATGAGTACACTGAACAAAACTTTTGTCTATGGAAAGAAAATTATTCCAATTTCCATCTTTGCTTTCTTGATAATTTTTTTTCTGATGAGTATTTAACATTTAAGATGTTAATTAAAATACTTACTTAGTTATTGACTGGGATATCAAAAATTTCCTAAGAATGTTAATGTAGATGCGTGGGGAGGTGGGACTCCAGTTCAAATGGCTACCATGTACCGGTCTGTCTGATTGCAGTTGGAGTAAGGTCAATTGGTAGAGCATTACTGCACACTAATAGCTGTCTGAACGAGTAAGCATATTTTGAGAATAAAAAAAAGGTACAGTAGACCTGATTTTAAAGAAATTACTAGCCTGCTTTCCTGCATTTGGCTACTGTATATTTTCAGTTTATGAGTTTTGTTAAAAATTGATGTAGGCGATTGAAGTAGGATTAAGCAATAGTTCATTTGCTGTTTAGTGAAGAGCAATGCTCTTATTTCAGAGAACAGAATGGATGCTTATTTGCGGATATGACACTCACTCTTCAAACCAACCTGAAACCTGCAAATTACTGTTCAGGCTAAAATCTCATTTACTACATTATTGCTAATTTTTTTCTATTATAAAGCTTCAGGAAAAAATACTTGGGTATTGAAGAAAATTATACCAGTGGGACTTTATTCTTCTAGGAATATGAAAACATTGAAAATACTACATCTCAGCCAAAGTCTGTGAATAAGAAAGAGAAAAAGAACCATCAAGGAAAAGACAAACCTCTCACTGTGTCTCTGAAAGACTTTCAGTCAGACAGCAATATAGGTATGCCTCATCATACCATATGTTTTACTTGGAATTTTTGTAGCTAACAGCAAAATGCCCTTCTGTCTTTGTTCATTAATACTGTGTTTAAATAAACACTAAATGAGTTGCAGTTAGTGTGTCCTACTGAGTCTAAAAATGAAGTGTTCATTATGTAATAATGGGCTAGTTAGACTAGCAGGAAAAAAATAAGAGGTTAGGGAAAATGTAATTTCGTGTAGTATCCCTGGAGTGAGTGGTGGACACATACACTCTTAATGTGACTTTTTGTCTTACTAAGTTTGCAGTCCTCAGGCAACTGAGTTTCTCTTGTTTCCTGGGTAATTTTGCCTTTCTTCAGGATACTAGCTTTTATTAAGATGACTGAAAGATTGAAATAATATATATAATGAGTTATATATGTTTAAAATTTCTTCATCTTTGCCTGTAGAGCAGAGGTTCTGTATTTTAGTGAAGAAATCAAGGTTGATGCTAGAAAAGGATGAAAGTAATTTGGTTTAGAAGGTTTTTCTTTTCAGGATGTTTTTATCTAAATTTTTAATATTTATTAAACACATTATTTCCAAATAAACTGAACAGAGGAAAAAAATGGAAAGCACAGCAATGTGTAAGGCATTCAGGTATACAGTGAGATACTTGCTATAAAGGCCTAAATCAACTTAAAAAGAAACAAACCAACAAATTCCTTAAGTGTCTTTTCCAGATACTGCCTTCCTCTTTAACTGAATCAAATGACTATAGGATGCTGCTTTTGATTACACAGTCTCAAAGATCTGGGAGAAGATGGAAATATACAAACTCATATAATATATAGCTTATAATCTTGCCTTCTAATGCTTTAGTAGTAACTTTTTTCTTTTTTGTGGTGACTTTGAGAGGAGAGTTAGTTAATGCTGAAGAACTCCAATCGATATTCCCCCACCCCCCTTCAAAATGGCTTGTTTGAGTAATCAGCTGTACAAGATTTGAGCAACCTGGCGATGACACATTTTTCTGTTCTTTTCAGATAACCTTGGTAAAAAACATGAGGTATGTCTTTATTCAAACTAGTTTAATAAAAAAGCCCTTCTTATGTTTAAAAGGTAATTAATTTGGGGACATTCTGTAATGACAATCAATTATACATTCTGAAATTAATTTCCATTTTGAAATTTTTTTACAGATGTGGGTTTAATAAGGATGTATGTCTGCAGTTCTTGTATCTTCAAAACTTAGTACTTTCTCAGAACTACCTCTTGTTTCATTAGTTTTCAGATAGTATTTGATGCTACTTGCAGATTTTAAAGCATGTTAAAAAATTAAAACTGTAGCACAAAAAAGAGAAGTAAATTAGATAAAATATCATGATGCTGCTATGCTGTTGTGTGCTCCACAAATACTAAAACTCTTAAAGGGAAGAACAGTTAACAGTGAAATACAAGATAAATTGGTGTAGTTAGAGTGGAATTATTAAATTCCAACTTCATGCTTTTGTGTAAACTTCTCAGCTAAAAGTTAATTGTTAATTAATTTTTAGGCTCTTCAATTGGTATCCATATTCTTTAGGTGGAAGACACAGTATTCTCATGATGTATGACATAAACCAGTATCTAGACGTAATGCTTTTCTGTGACTTAACCTGTTTTTTAAACATGTTGCTTCTAACTCAATATTAACTTAGGTGTAAAGGAAGATATATTGTAGTACTTATCTCTGACAGGATCTGAACTCTTCCCAGTCTGTGTTGCATGATGGAAGATTTTTCAACAGGCTGGAAGATGATGTTCACAAAATACTCGAAAGAGAGAAAAAGAGAGTCTGGCCCACTGATAACAGTGAAACAGATAACCACACATCTCATGAACACAACCAGGCATGTAAAACAGCAGTCATTCTGAAGTGAAGAAGTTTGTCTAATGAAGCTTATTCATTGATCAGAAGGGAGCACTTGAGTAGAAGAAAGCACAAATCAAAAGCATGATAATCTTAAAGAATTAAAAAACCAAAAGACTAATATTTTTATCTGTCTGAAGAGGTATTTAAATGACTTAACTTCTTTGTTTGAAATAATTTTTTTATCCAAAAAGATTTTTTTTTAACCTTTTGGTATCTCTTCACATATACCTCTTTAATTTTGATCAAAATTTTTCTTTTTAAACAAACAAATAAGTTGTCTTTTCCCAATAATCAAATTCACATGACTAAATTGTTAAGAAGTGATGTTTTCTTCATTATAGGAGAATGTTTTGAAAGATGGAAAAACAGAAAATCTAAAGCTCAAGCTTGAAAAGAAAGATGCAGAAATTGAGCAACTGAAAAATACAGTAATGCAGTGGGAGGTATGTAGTTGATAATACCTTCAAATAGTAGACAAAAATTAACATTATTATAATTACTCTACATTTGAAATTAAGTATTTATTAAAATGTGACCAATCTATAGAGATGCTTTAGACTGGCTACAGATTATGTATTTACAAAGCAAATTATTCCTTCAGTACGACGTGAAGTCATCTTTCTTGGTAAATAAAAATCAAGCATGTAAAAATAATCAGAATAATTAAAGCAGAAGTCAGCATTTTAAACTCTCAAGTCTGACTCTGTCATGCCTAATTTATAGAATTTTTTTTTCCAGGTATGCATATTATAATTCAATGTCTTTAATACAGGCAAAGTATAAAGAAGTTAAAGCAAGAATTGCGCAGCTTCTGAAGATGATGAAAGAAGGTGAAAGTAAGTATTTTATCAGGAAACTTAAATGTTATTTTTAAAAAATGGAAAGCACTTTCAAAGGAGCTTTAAAGAAAAACTTGATTCAGTGACAGCTATGAAGAACTAAGGAGCTATTGACACAGCTATTGCTGTGACACCAGTGAACTACAGAACTTGGTGGACCACACAGTACCGCATTTCTGTTGTTACATAATGAAATAATCAGTTACATGTTGAGATTATTTTTGAAGTACAAATTGTTCAGTTACATTTTAGGTACAATGACTCTTCAAGTTAGATTTTCTTTTGCTAGTGACAGCTATCTGTTCTGGACTGGTGCTGTTGTAGTATCTGTTTAGACACACATGAGGAAACCGTTTAGTTCTTGCATATTTGCAAGATGTGTTTTAACTGTTGCAAACATTGTTAATTTGCCACACAATGAATAGGGATAGCTAAAACCACAGAATTATATATGCAACAGTGTGATAATTTTCTTCTATTATAACATTATTCAGAGCTTTTATGATTCAGAGTTTGTTGTCAAAGTTTGGGGAAAGAAAACCCCACAGAGTTTATATATATACATATATATATATATGTATAAAGTGTAGTTACCCTTTAATATTTCTAATATTGCTTGATGAAGTTGAGTTATGATGCTTGCCACACTACTTTTTTTTACAAAACTGCCTTTGGTTTTCAGTTTCTTAATAGAGCTTTTGAGTGTAGTTTCTTCCCTGGGCTAAATTGCCAACTAAAAAGAGATTTTTTTTTTTTTTTTTTTTTTTCCCCTTCATAGTATGTTTACAAAAAGTATGTTTAAGCAGTTCAGATGTTCATAATGTGAGTGATCATTGCAAATCTTAACATGGAACTTGATAACTTCAGATCATTGTCAGAGCCAAGAGTAAATATTTTCATCTTGCAAGAAAAGATGGGAAGTTGTGAAGGGGGTTTTTGTGTGTTTGTGGAATAGTAACACACAAAAACCTGAGCCATTTTGTGGTTTTCTACAGAGTAAGTATTCTGTATTTTGGGAGAAGAAGGTTCATTGCAGAATTGACCCTTGAACAAAATTTCTTCATATTGAGAATTTATCCACAGATATTTCACAGGCACTAGGTAAATAAGCACCTCTGTATTTGAGCAAATGGAAGTTTCCATAGCTATGACTGAATAACATAAAACTTATGATCCTCAAATCTTCATCCATTGCTATACTCATTTTTTTGAAGGACAGTGGGTATCTCTAAAAGCCATGCTGCTTACAGGGTTAAGTGTGGGGTCAGTAGTGCAGGATTGTGGTTTAATCTCTACAACTTTTCAAGCTGCTACTAATGGTTCTGGTAGCTAATGGTTGGTTTTGCTTTGCAAGATCTATTGTTCCTTTAGTGAAGATGGCATTATTTAGAGGTAACAAAATAGTGAATAAAGTGATGCCACAGTGCTATTGCAGATTAAGACTTGTAAACCTATAAAGATCCTCATGCTGTACCTTTCTCACTTTGTAGTGAAAGACAAAGCAGAAATACTCCTACCAGTTGATGAATCTCAAATTATCAAAAATGAATTGACTGTACAGGTAAGCTAGGATTTCGACATGCAAAATTTAATGGGTATTTCAAAGATGCTATTTATTTAAGGCAGTCATAGAGGTGAGGGTAGGAGGAAGCTTGAACAATAACTTGTTTGCAGCAACAAAATGTTACAATTCATCCTTAGCCCTGCCCTATGTGTGTCAGAGGACACATATTATGTAAATCTCTAGTGTGACTCACTTAAAACTGTTCCTGGAAAAGCAGCAGACCTCACCAGGCCTGAAATAATTTTACCGTGAACAGCACCTTAGGAATATTGTTTTCTGGTAACCCATGCTAGGAAACTCAGAAAGGTGCTTCAGAAGCTGCTTTTTTCTTGGGTAGGTTTTTTTTGTGTGCGCATTTTGTTTGTGTTTTGGTTGGGTGGTGTTTGGGTCGGGGTTGGTTTGTTTGTTTGTTAGTTTTGTGGTTAGTTTTGTTCTTTGGGTTTTGGGTTTTTAAAAATTTATTATTTATTTATTTATTTATAGTCTCAAATTCACAAACACAAGTGAACTACAAATTACTTAAGATGTGTCAGCTGGCAAGTCACTGTAGTAGAGGGCATGAAAGACTTTTATGCCTAGTTTTTGGTTTATGGAGACTGTTAGTTTTAAGCCCTTGACTTGTCCAAACATCTTACATAAAACATTGTACTATTTTTTGAGGGTAATATAGTAAGTGTATCTATGTTGCATACTACTACATCATTTACTGATGTAGTAGTATCATCAAGGGTGTTATGGAATAAAATGATGCCAAGTCCCAAAGTTGGAAGAGTTCCTAACTTTATAGCTTTTCTATATCATAATACAGGTAACCTCGTAAATTTTGCTTAGGAAATAAGTCATTAAAGAATATTCCACTTGCACTTTCAGTTCATGCACAATAATTGTGGTAGTCACTCTTGAACTCAGTATATTATTTCCTGTTTGTCCAGGACAATATTAGTGGAGAACAACATTGACTTGATAAATTGATAGACATTAAGGATATTTTATAAATTCATATTCTGTATGTTTTAGGTAACTATACTTCATGCTGCATTAGAGCAAGAAAGATCCAAAGTGAAACTACTGCAGGCAGAATTAACAAAGTATCAGGTAGTTACTTTCTGTGTTTGTAAGTTTACTGGTTTTGATGTAGCTGAGACTATCACAAGGTAGTGTGCTCTGACCTGACCCTTGACCTATTACCTATTTTTTTTTTTCCAAATTAAAAAAAAAACAAACAAAAAAAACCCAACAAAACAAAAAAAAACCCACCCCAAAAAAACCCAGAGCAATTCATATTGCAAAGAAGCAAAACAATAGCAAAATTAAAGCACAGATTTGCAAAGTTGAAGTCTATACCCTGTTTTGTACTTAAAAACTTCTTGAGGTATGTTAGCCAATAAACATATTTCGAGTGACAAGTTGTTTTCACTGTGTTACATCTAACTGTATATCTGGACTAACTAGACTTCAGGGATTTTTTTACTGCATTCTTTCTTTGGTTTTGTCTCTTAGTTCTGTCTAACCAAAGTCTTTGTAGAAGATTCACAACAAGTGGTGTTGAAATAAGAGTGATAAGATCAGTGTCTTGCTGACTGTGCATATACCATTTTGTTCAACTTGGTTGCTAATGCAATTCATGTTAGTGAATTTCAGTTTACTTTTGCTTAACTTTTGCATAAATAGTATGCTGCTTAACATTCAGACTTTTTTTGAAGAGTGGCAGCATTTACAAATAAGGATTTGTACTTGGCATGACTTGATGCACTTGAGGGTTTTTTTGGTTTTTTTTTTGTTTTTTTCTGTTATTGGTTTTGGTAGGTTTTTGTTTGTTTTGACTGTGACCTTTTGCAGAGGTTACAAGGAGAGACTAATACATAATGGAAATTTCTAAGGTAGCAGTGTAGTCTTTGGCAAGCTATCCTATTTCAAGTTAGAACACATTGTTTGTGTTGGAATGCTGTAATTTTGTGAAAACTGGCTCATAAGGCTGTAATTACTCCTTCTGAAGCAACAAATCTTTCCTGATTACATCAGATTCTTTTGTCTTGCATTACCTGGAGTTCCGTACATAATCTCATCTTTTTCCCTTTGTTACTTTACTGCAAGTGAGCAAGCTCCTTCTTAAAATTGTCCTGTAGTAGTTCACAAATACATGTGCTTGTTCAGTTCTTTGCAGATAGCTGAGCACTCACACTACTAACTGAAACAAAAATCTCTTGTTAAATTCACTCATTCACGTTACTGTTCTGACAACTTCAGTCTGTTTTCCCCTCCCATCCATGCCTTTGCTAAAGTTAAGTATTTTTCTCTGTAAATAGAAATTTTTCCCTAAGATAAATTTATCTCATGGTTAATTGTAATAAACTGGCTTAAAAGAATAATAGAAAAATAAATAACAGTAAAAACAAATTTACAAAAGCAGTCTTTGTTATATGCTTTTATCTTTCCATATCTTGCTTAATTCATCACCCTGGGATTTTTTGTTTGGCTTGTTGGACCTTTTACTTTTTCTTTTAAACTGTTTCTTGTGTGTGTCTTTTGTTTTAGGAAAACTGTCTCATCTGCCATGAAGGGAATGTTGTTTCTGCTTTTATTATTTTCTCCTATAATATTGCAGGCTGACCAGGATGACCCTTATATCACTACTTGCTGTTGTATTGTCTTTGATAATATGAGGCCCATTTTTTAATGGAATACTGCTTTGACACATGTCTTGGGATGAGGCGGGGGGGGGGGACCAGGAGCCCCCTTACTTCACCTCTTGGTGTTGTTTTTTCTTGAATAATATGGGCCCCATTTTTGAAGGAAATACGGTTTTGACACATGTTTGGGGAGGGGGGGGGGGGGGGGGGAAAGGTAATGAAAATCTGTGGATTAAACCAAAGAAACAAAACAAAAAAAAAAAGGCAATAAACAAGTCTATTTTTATCCCTAGATGTTAGTATCTCAGTTATGTGTGCTATAAGTGACTTTTATCTTACATAACTATTACATGTTCAGGTGAGTCTATGCCCCATAATAGTTGTATAATTTAACATTATAATTTAATTTGTATAATATAACTTAACTCCTGAGTGTTTTTCCTTGTTCATTTATATACTTTAATATATTAAATAACTGCAGCTATAAAGTGTCATGCCTAGTGTATCAAGTAAACATTTGTTTTCTTTCTTACAGAGTTGGAAAAAAGGGAAAAAGCACTCAGAATCTGACCAGTGCAAGTGATCTCCTCTGCCACCAGATTCAAAACAAGAAAACATCAAATCTTTATTCAGGGTTTTACAGAAATTGATATATTTGTTGCACAACTGCTCAACTCTGCAGTTTTTGAAAATAAATTAACAATTACTAGTTTGTTTAACAGTCTGAATAATTGATTGTTGTACTTTCTGCAACACAAAACAAAAATTAGAAAACTAGTATTACAGCAGAGCTGAAACTTAACTGTAATGACATTAGGTTTTCATCATTCAATAAAATTTAATCTTGAATTTCTATGTTTAAATTATTACTTTCATAGACTTTCTCAATTAAGACTTCATTTAATGACTGTCAAGATCCAAATTCATTGGTATGCAAATTGTCAAAGGTTCACCAAGTTAAAACTGAAAATGAGACAGCTCATCTAAAAGCCTCTTGCTGTTCCTGAATCCAGATCTTGTTTAGTTGTTTGGGTTTGGTTTATTGTTTTGCTTTGTTTTGTTTTTAAAAAATAAGAAGGTCATCAGAATTTACTCTCCCTGTATAGGACACCGTGACATTCAACAAGGCCAAGTGCAAGGTCCTGCCCCTGGGTGGGGCAACCCCCAGTATCAGTTGAGTCTAGAGGATGAAGGATTCAGAGCAGCCCTGTGAAGGAGGACTTGAGGGTCCTGGTGGATGAAAAGCTGGACGTGAGCCAGCAATGTGTGATCACAGCCTTGAAAGCCAACCACATACTGGCCTGCA
>JANIJG010023446.1:0-36758 GCA_024611175.1 Megaceryle torquata
TCTTCCCCAGATGCAGGACTCTGCACTTACCCTTGTTAAACCTCATTAGGTTCTGCTCTGCCCAGTTCTCCAGTCTGTCCAAGTCTCGCTGGATGGCTGCACAACCTTCAGGTGTATAAATGCTTTAATTTGGTTTCATGGAGTTTTGTTTTAAGTTCAAAATAGCTCTTTTCATTTTAAAATGGTACATTTTAACTACTTTGTGTCTGAATCATAGAAGTTTTAGTATTTAGTTACCTTGGAACAGCTACCCTAATTTCCAAGATCAGTGCAATGCTTACTATACCAAGTATGGGCAGAAACCTCTGTATTAGTAAATCTGGCTCCATGAAGCTTCTGTTTTTCATATTTATCTATAATCCCATTCATAAACTCATAATGATACTGTTTAAATCCAGTTATCTTTCTTAATCTCACTGCCTGTATTTAGAAGTTGCTTCCCAAAGCCCTGATGATATGAATGTGAAGAGTCAGTTTCTTATGCTGTTGCAAATGGGGTTCTCCAAAACACCAGAGATGGTTCAAGAGATATCACTGTCTGACATGCAACTCATTAAGGGTGAGGTTGATTTTATAGCAAGAAAGGAAAACACGGTCAAAATGCAGTGATTGAGAGCATATATCAACACACTGTACTTACAGGTGCAATTAAAGGAATACTAGCAAGCTCTGTGAAGTGTGACTGACTTACCTGCACTGTCTTCACTTAAACTCCTGCATTCACACTACTTCGAGCATCAGCATTTGAGCTGATGCGTGTGGAGAGAGTTGCACTAAAATACACATTTTTACACAGTGACAAGCCTGTGTACTCTTCTCCAGCAGAGATGTGTAAAATCCAGTTGAAATCTATATTATATGGACATTCCTGTTTTGTTTTGCTATTTGTTTGGGGTTTTTTTTTAACATTCAGACTTCTGAAGATCTTTCTGGTTAATACAGACTTGGGGAGTTTTAACATGTGTAAATGCTTGAGCTGTCTGTGAACCAAGTTTCTCTGTGTTGCTGAGCAAAGTTTCAACAACATCTTGCAGTGGTTCAGCTGTTGAAGTGACCATGGTGTGTGGAGGTGGTGTTGCCCAGAGTAGGAGGTACATTGAGAGTCAAATGTCCCAGCAATTCCACTGCGCTACTGTGTGATCCTGAGAAAGGTGTTTAGTTTTTCTATGCCTGCTTCTCCACCTACAAAAAGACATTTTGAGCTAAGTGCTTTGAGAGTAACAGATACTATCCAGAGATTTTGTGGAAGATCAGAGATAATCTGGTATCTAGGATGCAGCAGAATCGAGCGCTCTTAAGTACTATGGTGGTAGGACAGCACTGGTAATAATGGGAAAGAAGCATTCTTCAAATACCTGCAATATCTTCTCCTTGTTACTGGTCAGTTCAGGCTTAGGCTACAGAGCCATTTCATGCAATGAGTAAGAAATGAGTCTGTTGAGCTATGGCCTAAACTCTCTTCTACATTAAAATGGGCAATGATGTTTGTAGCCAAGTGTGAATCATGGTACCACATACCACAACATGGTGCCATGTAACATAACAAATCATGTCATCACTGGCAAAATAACACAATGGTACTTTGCACAAAGGCATTATGAACCTGTGTTTTGGGAATGTTGTCCATTTATACTGCTAGCCCAGCCTTGAAAAGCTGTGCCCTATTTGACCTCCTTTGTTAAATCCAGAGGCAGAGATGTTGGAACCAGTGGTTGTGAGCAGACTGACTTCTGAGGTACTTCTCCAGCACCATCAACACCCCTCCAAAGGGATGCAAACAAAAGTGATGCTTCTAATCTCAACACTTGCATTTATCTGAAAATAATTAGCTGAAGGGAAAATAAAATGCCTTCTATCCTTGCAAAGCTGGGAAGAAAGGGAAGTGCATCTAAGAGTGCTTCAAATAAAACAGCGAGGCTCAGAGGAACAAGAGACCTCTGCTTATAGGCTGCATTCCTTACTCCCGAGACAAGTTTATGAAGGAATGGAGTGTCTTTAATCATTTAATTTGGTTAATTTAAAAGTACATATGCATAATTTATTTACAGAGAGGTAAAAAAGTCTAATTCCTGCATTTATTATTGTAATGCATAGTATTAGGGCGATTTTTTTTTTTTACTATTGCAATCTGCACACAGTCTGAGAGTGTTAGTGTTCTACACATCATGCCTGAGCAAGTGTGTTTGAGGGGGTTTGAGACTTCAATTCACATATACCATCCTCCATAAATTATGTAAATAACTTCCATTTATATACAAAGACGTTGCAGAAATTAAATACAGATTTGGCTTTTATTCCCAGACATTGTTTTATGCCCCTTGTCTTAAAAGTAAAAATCATTAAAAAAAAAAAATTCTTCTGTTTCCCACTCCACACTGTAAGGGGGATTTGGTTTTGGTGATGCTGCAATAGTGCCTTAGGTTGAGGGAGCATATAGCTCATTCACACCAAACCCAGGGAATCTGTGCTGTTGAAAGTATCTCCAATATAAAATCTATTCAATCTATTCATGTAAGTGGGATACCTTTTCTAATTCCAGCTCATGGGAATTTAATTGCCAAGTTTGAGACCTTGTCAGGATATCATTCACTTTTCAAAGACTTCATGGATGGATAAAGAATTCAGTGGCATCCAGATCTCTTACAAAGCTCAACAACTAATCCTGACCTTCTTGACGTGTAAAACGTGAGCCCTGGAAGACCTGGCTGAGGCAAAGAGAGGCAATTGATTCCAGAGCTGCCTCATTCCCAGGTAGCTTTAAATTATGTTCCTGACTGACTCAGAAAGTTGCTTCAGTGTAAGTACCAGACCACTCATCTTTAGATAGCTGAAGTTTCCCTCATGTGTTTTCTGACCTGAGCTATATTTTGAGCAGCCAGCTTCACTGAAGGCATCGTGTGTCCACCATAGTGCCTCTCATCACTAATTCACAGTCCCCTGGCATGTATGAAAGCTTAAATTATTTCCTGCAGTGTGCATTAGCTTGCACATGTCTACACTGAATTTCATCTTCCATCATGCTGTCTGGTCAAGTCTTTCTGGAACATGTCATAGCTCCCCATAGTCTTGAGTAACCTAAAAAATTCTGTGTCATACGGACATTTTGCTAATTCACTATTTACATACCTACTCCCAGGTCACTATGAAACATTTCTTACTACAAACTTTGGCCTGGCAGACATAAAAATTTAATATGTATTGAAGCCATAAGCCAATCTAGGCCTATTTTTTTAGTTTGATTTATTTGAAGTAGTTTAATGGCTCGTCAGTAGCTGTTGCAGGCAACGATATATGTGGTAACATTACAGGTTTTGCTTTCTTGAGCTGAGATTGCCACTGGAGACAGTGGGACTCACATTCTGTTCCCCTGGACTAGAAGATAGCTCTTTCCTAAAACTGTGTGAGACATGAGCCTCTTCCCTTCACTGTATTTTTCCTGTACAGGGATGATAACAAATCACAAAGATGGCAGCAGCTAGTTGTCGTGCAGAAAAAGTGTATGTCTCTATTCTAGGAAAATGGGTTGACCTATTCCCCTGCCTGCCTGGAGGTAGTTGCCACAAGAGGACAAAACAGGGGCTGACAGAGGCAGCCAAGAGCACAGGGGCAGGTAGAAGGGATGTGGGCTGTTGTTGACCTCCCACCAAGGTTACCTCCCCTATGACTGCTTGTGAGGTGATGCAGTTGCTGAGTTGCCCCTCAGAGTGGCTCCCTGCATGCTCTGCCTGGAAATGCTGAAGGCAATATGGTGATACAGCTCTTTTTCCCAAAGATGAGATCCTTAGGACTTGATGGCCCATGTTGAGCATAGCAGGTGCAGTGACTAACAGCATCCCTTGGGAAGAAAGGCTGACATGGTCTCATCCTTTAGCATGGGATGCACCTCAAGAGATTCATTTAACCCACCTGGTTTCTCACTTGCCATTGTAGAATCTTTATATTTTACTTTGCAAATACTTTGTTTCTTCCTAAGCTATACTGTCAATACTCGTAGTGGCAAAGAGGGAGGTGCTGTGGGCTCTTGGTTGCTTTTGATGGAGAGGATCGGATTTCGGAGGTAATGTCACATTTTGAAATTTTAAGAAGTAGAATTTACAGAGAAGGAGGAATATCCTTTTGTCTCTGTCCCTTAAACATGACCTCACACAATCTAAGGTATTTGAGAGTCATGAGCATTCCTGACAAAGATAATACCACATTGAAAAAGTTTCTACCAGTGTCTGCCATGACATCCAGAAGCAACAAAGAAAAAAAGATAAGCTGAACAGTTAAACAGTGAATTGTTACCACTAGCAATGATGCTTTGTTGACAGCAATTGGATGGTATCTATTTCTCAGATGTATTTGTTGTGCTAGGATATATGCAGGCTTAAGTATATGAGACTGAACTAGATTATGTTTGGCAACACTTAGAAGGTTATCTTTATGATCAGAAGAAAAGATACTTTTAATTACAAGCACAGTAATGCTATCAAGCTGGGGCAAATCCTGTACTTAATCCTGTGCTACTGATCTGAGGTTTTACCTGGTTCAGATACTTGTCTTTGGCTGTTTCCTCATGAAATCACTTCCTGGGCTGGATGTTTTTGGTAGAATCATTTTTCAATAAAATGATGGGGGGTAGAGAAATATTTGTCTCTCAGGTTGAGCACACATTGGAAAACACTGTTCTGCCCACAGCCCCTACCTGAATTGAATGTGGCAAGAAGGCCACGGAGCTGCACAGGTGCCTTTGCAAGCCATTACTCACTCATATCGTGGCAAGGGACTAGCATCCTCCCCAGCCACCAGCTCAGGCCTTTGGTCCTGCTGGGGAAACCAGCACCATAACCTCCCAACCCATGCTGTCCCAGCACTACATCAGGTAAAGAAGGAGAGAAAGTCTTTGATTCTAGCTTGTTAACACTACTGTATGGAGCAACATTTACATTAACTCCTTGCTTTGCCATTCAGCCTTTCACATGTGGGTTGCATTGATTCAGAGCACTTTGGCAGCTCTGGTGCCTCTGGGTGGGGGCTGCGCCGCAGGTGCTGTGAAGGCATCTGCTTCCCCCAGATCGTGTTCAATCACCTGGTTCCCAGCCTGGAGGCTCTGGACAGCTCTTCCTTAAATTACATCTCCCACATCATCCTGCACCTCATCACCCTCTCCACCCTCCTCCCTGTCCTCCAGCCCTTCCTCTCCCCTCTTCCCCTCAGCCACTCTCTGGCTGCCTCTTTGTCCCTCCAGCCATCCGTGCTGCCCTGGCTGCATTCCTCTCTGTCTGCCCTGTTTGCCTCCCACCACAGCATCTCACAGACCGTGCCTTTCTGTTGACCGACCAAGGCAGTCACCTACAGCTCTCCACAGGACGCTGTCCCCCCTCGGACAGCAAAGGGCCGTTTCCCTTCTGCTGTGTTTGAAGTGGCTTTTAACTCCCTGGGGGCTCTCTGCACACTGGAGTAGACTCTGGGAGCAGGAGTTCAGTCATGTAAACTCCTGGCAGGGTTTTGTTAGGGGCTGGGGAGGTAGGGTAGGCAGATTGGGGGTTGCCTTTTTAAAAAGGGGGGAGACTTTGGGGTCTGCGACTAAGTGAATGAGGCAATGGGAAGGGTAGAGAAGAGCAGGGTGTGCTCGAGGCTGTTTGGGAACTGTGGTTTCAGGTGCGAGCTCAACCATAAAGAATAACCGCCTCCAGCACTGCCCTATCAGGGCATGGAAATGTGGCCAGCCCCTGCTCAGGGGTAACACAAAGCCTCTCCTTCCCATGGTGCCCAGGCCAGGCCTGCCCCTACCTGCTTTGCAGAGGGCTGCAAGCCCTGGAGGGAGCACAGCCGCCGGGCTGTGGGATCCCACCAGCCTAGCGGGACCCAGCTGGCTGTGCACCCCCAGGCCCCACTGAGACATCCAGTGTGGTGGGTGTTTGCCCGGAGCTGGGGCTTTCATGGCACTTTGGTTTTGTTAGAGGAGGAGGAGTTTCTCCCTTGACATTTTCACAGCTCCGGAAGGAACAGGAGGGATTGATGACTCTGAACACAGCTAAGACAAAGAGGTGATCCTGCCCTACTGGGCTTTGATAAACCCAGGCAACCAGCCACCACTTGTTCTTACAATCGCTCACTCCCACATATGCACAAGAAACACTATTACGGGACTTTTTCAACATTAATGCATGCTTATTAACTGACGTGCCTTTGTTTTCTATTTAAAATCTTGTTTCTAAATCTCTCCTTAAAACTCACCATATAGATGCATGCACATGCTTATTTTTCTGTCAGAGGAATCAGATCTGTATCATTTGAAGGGGGAAGAAAAGGGTCATTTTAAACTATTTTTTTTCTTTTCACCATTTTCTTTTACCAAATAAGTCTTCAACTATTAATTTTGCAGATATTATGCTCAGTTTCAGTAGCCTGTGGAGGTCTGTCAAGGTGTGATTGGGCAAGCCCTTTGTTAGCAAAACCCTCTTCATTTTTTTTTTCTCAAAAGCACAGTGTTTGCACCTTGCAAACATAACACTGGTAATGAGGCACAGAGTTGTAAAGGTATTTTGGCATCTTCTTCCCAGCAAGTCAGACTCAGAGTTTTGGCTTTTCCAGGGTAATAGTTTGTTCTTTTATTGGTTTAATTTTCATTCTGTTGAAGGAAGGGCAAATCTGAATTGAGTTGTCTGGGAATGAGATCATAGGAATATAAGGCAAAATTATTTATAAATATCACCTGATGAACTCTTGCAGATGCCCATCAGGAAAAACAGGCATTTTCCTCCCATTTTTTCCCCCCAGACTCCAAGGTAAATCAACTGGCTCAGAATATGAGAACCCACTTCTAATCCAAGGTGATGACTACCTGGCTGGATGCAGCAACATGGAGATAGATTGAAGAAAATGTGACACAGCAGCTTCCTAACAGGACTTCATGGTTCTCAACGCCTGAGTGCTTTTTCAGCACTAACTCAGTAATTATGCAATATGGACAGGCCTACTTTTTTTTTTTTTGCCATCACTTCTACATTTCACTGTAAATTTTCAAAATTATCAGATGATTGAGATCTAGAAGGTTCATGCTCTCTGTCCTGTATTCAGACTATTGCATGACATTATTGTTCAATTTAGACCCTTGGTAAAACTAATTGTGTTTGCTGCTGTCCTGCCTAGAGGGCTGCAGAGAACAGGACCCCATTGTGCATTCTGGATAGGCACATAATGAGAATCCCTGTACTGATGAATCCATTATATAAATGGAAAAAGAGACCCAGAGAGAGATGGGACACAAAAGGGAGTGAACAATACAGGAGCTGCAAATATTGGGTCAGTGGGGATCTCAGCTTCAGAATGTCCTGCTCCCACTTGAGGCCAATCATCTGAATAGCTTTCATGGGGGTGGGAGTCTTTTGGATGCCCAAACCACAGCTGAGACTGGAGCTCGGTATCTATGTGTATTCAAAGGGAATATCAGACGGCAGTTCTCTGCTTGCTGTGTCCTGTAGGATGCTGCATCTGAGCAGCATCATTTCTGCCATGCACCTCCATGAGGGAATCTGAGACACTCTAATTCCCAGACATCCACCAAATCCCAGTAAACTGCTGAAATGCAACTGAAATAGCAGAATTCTGATGTGATCAATCCACAGGGCTTGCTACCTCAAATCCTGTTAACTGTGTTTAAATAAAATGAAAGGTGATAGTGTTGGTTTGTTGGTATAACTGGGGAGGAAAGCTGTGATACCATGGTATGGTTTCTTATGAATTATTTATTGGGTGCTGTGATCAGAGCTAGGTTTAGCCTCTGCCCTGCTCTAGGTCATCAGGTCATCACAATTATATACCCTATGCCCTCATTCAAAGCATTAAGCAGCCATGCCAAAGACAGGATCTTTGCATGACTGCCCCTAGATCCCAACACATACTCGTGTAGCCCCTATAATGGACAAGCACATGTATTATTAAGCAGCAGAAAGCACTTGTACAAGGCTGACGGCACACATGACTTATTTACACTGACCTAAAATAGCAGCACTTTAAATGATACAAACACAGAAGACTTTAAAGTGCTCCATGGAGATTTGTGAATATAGGAGAACCCGTTGGCTAATCCTGAAACATTGTTTTCTTAAAAAGTCATCTCATTCTCTTTTATGCACCTGCCATTACTTTCCTTATGTAGAAAATACTTCCTTAATTTTTCCCTATATATTCAGATTATTAGCAGCTCAGTTAATAACAATCCTCCCACTTTTGCTGGCAGATGCAGACTTTCAGAGCTGACAGTTCCTAAGGGCTTAGGAATACTCTCCCGCAGGCTTGCAGGGTGGAGAATTTATGGGGTTTTCCCTTCTTTTAGATGAGTTTCCTGATGGAAAGTGGCTTTAAAAGGCCCTGATTCAGCTATGCCCAGTGGCCAGGCTTGACACCCGTTGTCCCCACCAGCACTTGGAATCAGTTTGGGGATGGGGGCTGTATGTCCAGTGTCCCTTGGGAGGTGTGTGTCCAGATGAGGAGGGAGGTCACTGCCAGGGCAGCTGGGGAAGGCTCCTGGGAGTTTGTCAGGAGTGTGGGCTGAGAGGCGAGAACCAGTAAAACATTAAAATGTATGTGTGTGTGGGGGGGTGCCTTAAAGATTATTTAAACAACAAAAAAAAATAATCTCAAAGTCTGATTTATATGAAATTTAATTTAATTTATTTTTACACCAGCAGCTGTCAGTTCAAAGAACAAAAACAAAGTAGCCATCTGTGCTTAATTTCATAAATCTACTGTAGATTGTCACATGATAGTGGAACTTGGACAAAAATGTGTCATGTGATTTGGTCCGGTCCCTTTAAAGTCATGTTTTCATATATAGCCTGATTTAGCTTCAGCTGTATGCATGAGGCCCAACTAAGCAGGTAGCAACTTGTCAGGAACTGAGTGGGGTTAGTCTGACAGAAATTCTGATTTCTAGGGCTTGTAACATCTTTCCCTCTTTGTGTGGCAAAAGTGTTTTGTTGGGATTTTTTAAATTATGTTTTCAACATTCAAGCAAATCTGTAAGCCTATTTAATGTGAAATGTAATATGAAATAACTCCCCTTCCATGAGACCTGCAATGATGTGGAAAAAGCAGGATGGCAGGGAGCTGCAGTGGACTGAGGGTGGCTGCAGAGCCAAGCAGTCTCACCTCTCATTGGAAGCCCTTGCATGATTCTTCAGCTAGGAGGAAAAGAATTTTCTTTAAACCTCTGCAGATCACAGGTGAAAAAGAGAAATGTACAGAAATTAATTTCTTTTTTAGCCATTTGAGGGGCAGAGCTAATAGGGAAAGTCAGAATGTGTTTACTCTCAAAAGTCGTATTACTAAGAAAGTGCAAGAGAGAGAGATCAGAGGGGGTGTAATTAAAATACAGATCAAAAAGTCGCATTTTTCAATTTGCCATGTGAAAAAAAATAACAATCAGCTTGTCATATTCTCATTAAATACCAGATGGTTGAGCATGAGTAATAGATCTCTGGCTGACAGGAATCTGCAAACTCTTTTCTTTGGAGAGTTTTTAACTTAAGCAGTCCAACCATATCGAACAGTCAATAATGCTCTCAAGGTGAATGTATTTGTTTAGTATTTGCATGCATGCATTTAGCTGTGCATGCCGGAGCATATGTGCATGTGGGGTGGAAACAAGAGCAGAGCCTCAGAGAAAGTAAAATTAATTCTTAGCAGGTAATTTTATCTGCCTAACACTTTTACTCTCACACTCACAGATACAAGAGTTTCCTGAGGTTTTAATGCTTTCCACCTTCTCAAGGATAATTAAGTGATGACCACACCTATGCTGAAAGGAAAAGGCCACAGCTCCTTTATCTAATGCAGCTACATAACCATAAATCAGGTTGTCGCTCTCTTGTCGAGCCCCACAGATCAATCGCTTTCTCGCAGCACTGCCGTCCCTCTCCAGCAAGGTGAGCAGGCAGCTGCTGACAGCCTTGCCCCGCTGCCTTCACCAGGGCCAGCTCTCCCCTGGACTAACTCCAGTAAAAGTTTTGCCGTGATTGCATTATTTTTCTGGTTTGTTGCTACTAGTGCTGTATTACAGGGACACTGATAGGACCCAGCCGTAGACAACCACTGAGACGGTACAAGCACTGAATTAACAAGATCCTTTTTTTCTTCCCCACATGATTTGCTCTCTCCGTACGCATGCAGCATGAGATATGCATGGTCACAGTCAAGTGGGGAAGTTCAGACCTAACCATATCTGAGGGTGCGCCTGGAGATGGCACCTGTGGCATCATCACTGCTGGTCTTCGGGAGCCAAACCTTCAATGTAGCTGGGTACCTGTCTTGATCCTAAGTGCAAACATGCATCCGACTGCTACCTTACTGGAATTCAGCCATTTCTGAGGCTTCATATCAGTGCAGCCAAATGACTGTGATCCCTGAAAGGCTGATGTAATAGGGGAAACATTTAAGCCTGACAGCAACATGAGGAATTTCAAAGAAATTCTGTGTGTGCAGAGACAGTAGCCATTTTCCCTTTTCCTGCTCCAGCCTGTCACGGAAGTGAATGCACGCTGATGTCTCTTGGAGAGATTTTATTTTAATTCCTTTCTCTCCTCTTCTTGCTGCCATTTTCCCTTAATCTAAAAAGAAGTAATTTTGAATGAAAGTAGATTATCTGGTCCTTGTATATGGAAAAACAGCAATTACTGGCAAAGTACAACAGTCTTTGTGGTAGGAGTGTGGTAGCTTTATTCTTCTGCAAGTTTGGGCTGGACTACTACTTAGAGTAATAGACATTAATGCCAGAAAAGAGCTTGTGAGGTTTTTTTGGCCTACTCTTTTTGCCAGCAAGGGATTTTTCCCTACGGGATATTGTAACCGAGCTTTAATTAAAAAAATTAGAAGGCATTAAAGCAGCACAAAGTAATAGCCTCCTTCGGTGTACCTCACATTACCAACCAACCTGTTAGTCTCAGACCTTGCTCATTGAACCTACTGACACATCTGTGCTCTTGGCAGATCCGGATCTCACAACACTGTGTTGTTCAGGGATACCTAGAAGTGGTATAGCTACATTAGCACAATAAATTAGCATGGGTAGAGCACCATGCTAATAAGTCTGGATTGCTTCTCGTCCTCAAGCTAGTTCTTTTGGAGCTAACTCAGTACTATAATGTGCAGTGCAGATATGCCCACGTGCTAAAATGGTCTTTGGAAATGACACTGGTGTTAAGGGGAGCTCATAAGATCAATGGGTGGTAGGAATGGTGGAAAAGCTGAAAAGCTTGGCCTCTCCCCGCTCAAGACTTTGATCAAAATAGTGGTGTTTTCTTTTGCTATGACAAGGATCCTGAGATGAAGTCTTGGCACCACTGAGATCTGTAGAAGCTTTGCCACCAGCTACAGAAGTTCTAAAACTTTTATCCCCTTTCTTTTTTTCCAGTCAAAGTCTTCTTTTCCAGTGATAATAGGTTAATCTCTCTAAACTGTTGATTTGTCTTAATTTCCATAAGGTTTGCCAGTTTCACAACATTTTCCTTATATGCTTTTCATGGTTTTAGCTAATACCAGCATATACCACTGCCTGAATCACCTTTTTTGGGAATTTCCATCCTATCACACCAGCCTCGCTTTTCAGCTGTTACTTTTTCAGGAGTTCATCCCCCATCTCCTCTTTTTCTGTTGGCTTGACAAGACTGTCAGAGGCACATGTAAGCACTTGCTTTCTCGATCCTGGGCTTTAATGATTAGCTTAAGGATTCTCATATGCTCCTGTCATGCCTATTGCTACCTCTGTCAACTTTCCTTTCAACACAGCAGACTTCAATCGCGCCTAGAGACAAGGTCTGCACCACCTGCTCTCAAAGGAAATGGAAAGACAGATCTTCTGCTCATGAAGGTTGACTAAGTAACGGAGTGATGGCTAACGAATTCACCTGGAGTTTTCATATGGCTCTTGAATCTGTGCTTCTCTAATCTGGTAACAGGATCCTCAGCTGCTGACATTGGCAGTGATTTCTGACAGCTTCCAGACTGTTTGGTTTCTCTTTGAGACCTGTGCACTTTCTGTGTAGCAGACCACATCCTTTCTACTTTCTGTCTACAGGTGAGGTGGTTTTGGAGAACTGCTGATGAGACTCTTTCAGCAGTTTGCCTACACTGCCTTCATTAGGACCACACGTCCAGCCACTGATACTCCAACAGACAACTAACATGGCACATACCAGGAGGAAGTTTCCATATGGATTTAGCCCATGCAACAGCTCTTTCAGCTCTCAGGACCTCACGACCAAGGTCAGAGGCTTGGGCAGAGTTGCTATTTGCAGTGCCTGTCATCAGAACAAAGGAAGTTTTTAAGCTGGTTTTACCACCTTATCAAACCTCTGTGGGTGAGGCAGGAGAGAACAAACTAGTTTTCAGGACCACAGAGGTATACAAATCTGAGGGTAAGCAGATATACATATAGGTGTCTGATGACTCGTCTGATATACCTGATTAGTGAGAAAGGACGCTTTTGAGGTTAAGGCACTGGATAGGATTCAGGAAATCTGTATTCGGTTCCCAGCACTACCATAGACTGCCTGTAGCATCTTGAGTAAGTCTATTCACTTGTACCTCAGCTGTCTCCACACAAAAAGGGGGCACAGGGTTTTCTAGTTCCTAGCTTTTCTTTCTTTCAGACAGAGCAAGTGCACTGGTGCCCCTAACCTATGTGGGCCCTCACCTCGCTAGGGATCTCTTGATATCATCAGCATGTGAATCACAATGCTCAAGGGAAGAGAATGATGTATACTTAATACATGTACGTACAAATGATGAACGGTTCCAGATGTATCAGTGAAGCATCAGAAGCTGGCCACTTTTGGGAATGGTAATAGTTTTACTGGCATCTGTCTCAGGCTATCTCAAACTGTTAACCAAAATCTGAATCAAACAAAGACTATTTTATTTCATGATTCACCAGGTAGCTAACACTTCCATTGTCCTTCCTTTGTGCCAATGCATATCCAGGTCCTGACTGCAAGAATAACAGACTTGAAACAATAATAGAGCAAGACAAAACTACTTGGACAACATGAAAATAATGGTCAGCAACACTATATCTCTTTGTTCATTGGTTGTATCAATTATATTTATTACATGACTCATGGTCATATCAGTCAAATGAGGCACGGTATTCATAGTTAGACTGGCCTAAGGAGAAGGCACTGAACACCAAACTTCAATGTGATAATATGTCCATTTTAAAGTTAGATTCAAATTCTCTCCTTGCTTGTTGAATTCCAAATACGGTGAGCCCCAGTCACTCAGGTCTCCACACTCTGACATAATCAAAACCCCCCAGTATTATTATTTTCAATAGCAGTAACATTAGTGAGTGAGAATCTCCAGAGATGCCCCATTATGTGATTTTTTTGGTTGACTCGGTGGTCTTTCTATCCTTTTAATGCCTTCTAAGTTATTAGTCAGAGATCTTGCTTTGAGGTTCTAGCTTGTAATGTCTTGCTTTAAGGCTGTTGTAAGGCACTCTCGAGAGAGTCTCTTTTCTTGGCAAACTCTTGTAGCAGCAGGCTTTGTAGGCAGACTTCTTTCATTATGTAACCTTTTCCTCTTGATAGGGCATCTGTAGTACCGGAGGGAGGAGGATGCCTGATGCAGACAGGTTTCATCCTCCCACCCTATTTTCATGTCCATGCATTTTCTTCTCTTTAAGAGGACTCTAATACTTCCCCTTGCTACTGAAAGTAGGTGGAGGAACAGCCAGTCTTTCCTATCCTTGGCAAAATGTTTCTCTGGCGCTGTTAGTTCCTGTGGAGCAATAAGCACAAGCACCCTCACTGCTTTGCTGTTGCAGTGATCCGGGAGGAGGAGCAGTAGTCCAGCTAGATTTCCTAGGCAGGTATATGTGACCCATCAGACATCCACTGAGAGCATCAATAGGTAACAGCCACCTCTGAAAATGGGATACCTTGGATTGAACCAGGAGTATGTTGTACAGAAGATATTTATGCCCAGTGCTCACATGTCACTGAGATTGACTTGCTCACAGCTCCCCCAAGGGGAGCACTGGAGTGGATTGCTTAGTGTGGCCACGGAGTCTGTATCCCCAGAGATGTTTAAGAACTAGTGACATGAGCACCTACAAAGGATGCTCCATGTATAACTGACGCTACAGTGGTGCAGGTAAGTACACAGGACCACTTCCTGACATGCTCTGAACAAGTTTAGTGGAGTGGGAAATGCCTTAAGGTCTTTTGGGAACCAGTCCTTTCAAAACTCCTATCCATTTGAGCCCATCTCCTCAGGAGAAGTGCTTTAAACTGGAGTGTCTCATACCCTAGGGGAATATCATCCTTTGGCCTTTCAGAGAAAGGTGGGAGAGTCAGGTTTGGTTTATAATTGAATGCAGGTATTTAATTAGCTACAGCAAAGTAGATCAGATTCACCAAAGGGTATTAAGAAAGTCCTGTTCCCAAATACCTGAAAGGGTGGTGGTGAGGCCACTATCCTCAATGGGAGATCAAGGTTCTAATCAGGTGTGTGGGCGAGAAGAGAGGAGGAAGACTTGAAAGCAGATTTCCTACCTCTTATGTGGCTAAGGGAAAAATATGGGGGAGGTGACTGTTAGTTATTTCTTAGTATTTTTCTTATCTCCAGGAAAGGATTTACAACAAGGACTCCCAAAGGAGATAGGTGCCACCTTCTCTCCCAGCGGTAGCTATGTAACTGCCTCTGCTTAATTGCCTCACTGCTAAATACTTCACACCACAAGGCCTCTTGTAGACATTTCTTATCCGTCAGCTTGGGCAGCTTCTTTTTCTCCTCTCCAGCTTCTCTAATCCCATCCTGAGGTACCAGATTTACTCTTTCCCATACACCAGACCTGGCACATTGGGATGCCTGTGTCTCTAACCCAGGGCAGAGGATTTCAGTATGCACCAGGGTAGGTGGAAGTTAGATATTACAACAGTGCATTTTTTTCTCTTTTGGTGTGAAATCTCCTTTTACCTTCAACTATAAGCATGTTGAACAGTGACGAAAGCAGTACTTTTGGCTGAAGCATGCATACAATTAATCAAGCCTTGTGATCCTATGACACAGAGCTCTTTGTCTCAGGTCTTCTGTAAGGAGTTCCCTTTGGCTAAAATTATATGCTTAAGGTCTCTGTGCTGTTAAACTCAGCCTACTTTATACTTTCTGCCATGTGTACGGGACTTGAAGGCAGCTGGTATATATAATGCTTGTACTCCTCCTGGTACATGACTCTGGGTTTATAGATCAAGAAGTTTTTCAGTTACCAGCCAGGGAAAGATAAATATACTTCTTGAAGATTTTTTTTTTCTTCTTAATGAACAAGTTGCTTTGTATGGGGTATTTCTCAAGTTCTTTGTTTTGTTATGGAAATTTATATTCTTCCTTTTTACACTTATATTACATTTACTTCAGTGGAAAACACCCCCATCCCCACACATTTTAACCTTCACTATTTTTCCTGTGAGAAAAAGTAGAAGGGAGAAGGAGTAAAGCAGTGAAAAATAACAAGGTTGGCTTGGTTTTTAGACCTGCAACTCTCTGACACCTGAGCTGACATGACAAATAGAATTAGTCATATTTTGTAACATTTTACTTCACTGTTTTCACCACTCCGGTCACTCTTCCTCTAGCCCTGGCATTTCAGGAAGAAGAGAGAGGAGGAGGAAAGTATTAGTCTTTGTTTCAGGACAGAGTCCCACTTTTCCCTTAGGCAAGTCAAAGGTTATAGCAGCATGCTCCTGTCACAGATTCCCCCATAAATACCCTGTCCCTTGCTGGCCCCACTGAGGTCTTAAAACTCTCTCCCTTCAGAAGGAGGGAGAGTAATTTTCACTGACAGTGCGACATGTCTTCAGATTCAAAGTTGACAGTGGAGCTCCCCACATGCTGATGTCCCTGGTCCTGGCACACATAGCACCACATGTGTGTATTTCCCATTTTTATTTGCATCACAAGATCAGGTTTTCCACCTCTTTGCAAAGACAGTCCTTCACAAAGGTGACAAGGTGTCACCTTCCAATTTGTGTGACACCATTTTCTGCGGTGTCAAGCTATGGCTGTACATCATCCACCACCTAACCTTTTAAGTGACATATTTCTGCACTCTTTCCTGGATACAGTAGTTGGTGTTAGGAACCTCACCAAAGCTTCATTTCTTGGGTTCCTGTTCTGCAGGTCTTTGGGTTAACCTTTCTAGCTTTAATCAAAAAAGATGATGTCATCAGTAATCATACTGTAGGCTTTCCCGGTGCTGATTGTAACCTTTATTGTTGGTTAATTGACAAAAGTGCTAAAAGTCTGTTTCAGAATTTCTATTTCATAAAAATGTCTCCTTTGTTGAAGTATCAATTAGCAGCCTTGGTTCAAATTTTATTTCTCTTGCATGCAGCCATTTATTCTGTAATAATTGTCTAGATTCTGACATTAAATACTGTAATTTCTCTTGCTATGTTTAAAACCACTTCCAAGGGCTTCTAAGTCTTATTTCCTTCCCATTTTCTACAGAAATAGTTGGAGTTTGTTCATGCTTCAGGAGATTAATAAAACTATAGAGTAGACTATGAAATTCACCCCAAACCAAAATACAATGAGCTCCATTCCAAGACCTCCTGCAGGCTCCATTTCTTTAATTAAATATATGCCAAGGTTCCTCTCCATGAAGTAAATATATAAAACTGCATATTTGAGGGCAATTATAAGCTAGTGTATTTTGACATTTCTTCACTGCAAATCTTTTAACCTTTTTTTAAGGGAATTCTGGTTGAACGGTTTTCTACTTGAGTTATATATAGCAAAAAAAGCTTAATGCCTATATGAAAGTATGAACAAACTGAAGAGAAATCCTGGGACATCTGAGTAAATGAAATACTGATTTTGGTCCTACAGAAGGTTATGGCCAGCAAAGGCTTGTCATTAGGAAGAGCTACATGATTGTATTGAAGCCAGAAGAAGGTGTTTGCACTGTGGAAACTACCTTTCTTCATTCACAGTCTGCCTTTGCTGGTGTAGAGAATGACCTGTTTCCAGTACATGTTGCAGGGGTTTCATGGGAAAGGTAAATATAGAGCTGGTTGCAAAGGGGGTAAATGCTGAATGTATGACCCCAGTTAGTCAAGACAAAAGCCCTCTGCTCCTGACCTCTGTTTTGTTTTGAATGGGAGCAATACATTAGTAGGCTCTTTGTGATTAATCTTCTCTACCTCAGTAGTTTCTTCTGGTAGTGGGCAGTTGAAAGTGTAAGACCTGGGTGTGAGGACCACCCTTGAACAGATGAGCCAGGGGGGATGGGCTGGAAATGGGAGCTCTGAATGAAGAAACAATGCTTGGAGGAGGGGACATTTGCAGGTGTGCTGGCAGTAAAGGGGACAACACCTGGGAAATTCCCGCATTGTATGGTCCTGCCCTCGGGGATGGGGTGAGGGTGGGCTGATGTGATGCCAGTAGTGAGTAACCGCATGGTGAGTGGGATGGTCAAGGTAGAGGTGGGTGGTGGGTCCAGGTTCCCACTTCTGGAGGAGGCCAGGTTCCTGCTGACCCTTGCATCTTTATCGCAGACCATTAGACCTGCTTGATCTTTTCCCAGAACTGCTCTTGATTTCAGGAAAAAAGATAGAAAACTTTTCTGGGGAGGCTGCAAGAGGTGTTAAAGCAGAGGGCATATGTGGAGCAGTAGGAGCTCCTGCAGCCACCACTGCAGATGCTGGCATGTAGGTACGTTAATGTGGGAAACCCTTGTGATATGGGAAGCATCCTGGCAAAGAAGCCACAGCTCCTGCTTGAGCCAGGAGACAGCAGTATGCCCATAGTTTGGTTATTATTTTGAGCAAAGCCAGCAGGTTTGGGGAGCTGCTGGAGGCTAGTGGTTCTTTGCAAACTATCCACATGGTTCTGCCTTGGATAATCTTGAACTTTACTTAAACTGGAGTTCTGTCCTAGAAACACAGACCGATACATGCTGCACTTTATGAACCCAAGCCTGTTCAAACCTGCTTACTTGACAGCAGGGTACTAGATGAAAGCAGGGTTGGTTCAGTTATCATCCAGAAATAGAGAGCTCTGGAAGATTTTTCTTACACAGCATAGAAGTTTCCAACTCTTTTTTTTTTTTTTAACTTGCCATTTGTAGCTGGTCAAAACAGAAGTTCTGTTTCCATAACTGCAATTTTCCCTTCAAATATATGTGTTCAAACCTTGCCATTTATGCTTTTTCTGCCTTCTAAGAAAAAACATTGGATGATCCATTTATAAGAGGATCTCTGACTTCAGCTGGTAATGGATACTGCACACTAAAAAATGCATTCTGAACATCTCCTGCCCTGCACACACCCTAAGCCTGTTTGGCCTGACCTTCTATGGCTTTTCTTGCCTGCAGAATAACTTAGGAAATTTTTAGCATTCCTGCAATCATCACATCTGGGCCTCGTTGTTCTATACCTTGGGAAAAAAAAGAGAGGCAATGACAAACACACTTCACATTCACATCCTCTTTCACCTGTTTTTCTATATGTTTTGAATCAAGATGCTCAAGCATGAATTTCCACTGGTCATTTCTGGATGCCCTCCTGAGGAACAACCCTCAGAGTGAAGGAGGGAGATAACCCAGCAGAGTGATTTTGTGCATACAGCACTGGGGTGTTGCTTTGTGTTGGGCAGTTAAACAGAAAGAAGATTCACTTATTCAAAATATGCTGTGTACTGGGTTTGTGTGACAAAATTTGGTTAGTGAAGGAGCTACAGGGGTGCCTTTTCTGAGAAGCTGACAGAAGCTTCCCCTATGTTGGATAGAGCCAATGTCAGCTAGCTCCAAGACAGACCTGCTGTTGGCCAAGGCTGAGCCCATCAGCACTGGTGGTAGTGCCTCTGTGATAACATATTTAAGAAGGGGGAAACACTGCTGCACAACAGCAATTGCAGATGAAGATGTAAGAGAAACAACTCTGCAGACACCAAGGTCAGACACCGGGAGGTGCGGGAGGTGCAGGAGGTGCTCCAGGCACTGGAGCAGAGATTCCCCTTGCAGCCCATGGTGAAGATCATGGGGAGGCAGGTTGTGCCCCTGCAGCCCATGAAGCATAGCAGTGGAACAGATATCCACCTACAGCCTGGGGTGGACTCCACACTAGAGCAGATGGATGTACCCAAAAGAGACTGTGACACACATGGGAAGCCTGCACTGGAGCAGGCTCCTTGCAGAACCTACGGACCCATGGAGAAAGAGAAGCCCATGCTGGAGCAGGTTTGCTGGCAGGACTTGTGGCCCTCTGGGGAACCCATGCTGAAGCAGCCTGTTCCTGAAGTACTACTACACCTCATAGAAGGGAGTCACACTGGAGTAGTTAAAGAACTTCAGCCTGTGGGAAGGACTCATGCTGGAGAAGTTCATAGGAGGGACCCAACACTGGAGCAGGAGAAGAGTGTGAGAAGTCCTCTCCATTAGGAGGAAGGATAAGCAGAGACAATGTGTAATGGACTGACTGCAAACCCCATTCTTGACCCACCTGTGGTGCTGGGGGAGGAGGAAGTAGGGAAATTGGGAGTACAGTTAAGCCTCTGAAGAAGGGGGGGTGGGTGAGGGAAGGTGGTTTTTATTAAGACTTGGGTTTATTTCTCATTCTCCTACTTTGATTGATCTGTAATAAATTAAACTCTTTTCCCCAAGTAGAGTCTGTTTTGCCTGTGGCAGTAATTGCTCAGTGATCTCTTCCCATCCTTATCTCAACCAATGAGCCTTTCATTATATTGTCTTTCCACTCCAGCTGAGGATGGGGAGCGATAAAACAGCTTTGGTGGGCACCTGGTGTCCAGCTAGGATCGACCCACCACATGCTGGAAGACTATTGTTACTCTATTAAAAATACCATATTAGTCTTGGTATCTGAATTGTGTTTTCTCTAGTCCCTTTCACAGATCTACAAGTTTCTCTGTTACACATCATTAAACTGTAAGATACACACATTAAGAGGCCTTGAGTGATTTGAAGAAAATAATCTTCCCGTGCTTGTTACAAAGAGAAGTTCCATACTTAAAAAAAAAAAAAAGGAAAAGATCCTTAGTATCTGACCCTTCTCCAGTCATTTGCTTTTGCATCATATATAACTTGTAAAGTTTCAAAGGTCAGGGGTCATTATATCAATTCAGATGGTCAAAAGCATTAGAGAAGCAATGTGTCTGTCTTGGGGCTGGAAAAGGTAAGATTGAAAGTTGTAGCCGCAGTAGACTCATTAACTTGAGTACAGTGCTGTTTTGTTGTTACACTTTGAAAGAGCGCTTGGAAATAAGCAAAAGATCAGTTTGTGTTTGGGAAGGAATAATTCAGCCTCATGTGGATACCTTTTATTTTTAGAGAAATGTGTCTCCCTTAGACCCTTGTAAAAATAAATTGTGTAGAGCCAAGGGACATTGCCTGCATGCAAAATCAACTATTTGCCAAATGTTTTCTTTGTTTAAAATATGCACTTGCTAGACTGAAGCCCAAACTGCAAAGTTCAAACCAACACTCAAATTCTAAACAGTGCAGACTTTAAAGTCACTGGAGTCCAACTGGGAATCATGGCACTACAAGCAGTCCTGGAGTTAAATTTCTACACCAGCCTTTGCTTACAAAATATCAGAAGAGGTGCAAGTGCTACCACCTGTTTCCTTCCTCATCACTCCCAGTTTTTGCAACAGCTCAGTGGTTAGTGTGTTCTGCCAGGATGAGGATGACCCAAGTTCAGTTTCTGGAGAGATGGGAAAACATTTGAACCCATAGATTCTCAGGATATCCTAGGGAAAGACTCTTTCAGTCAGTCCTGTGAAAGGTGTTTACATTGTTTTGTAGAAAAATCATAACATGCTAGATTTAAAGAATAATAATAATAATAATTAAAAAAAAAAATATCTCAGGAAAGATTACCTGGAAAAAAAGAGACATAGGTACCAAGCCTTACTTCAGGAAAAACTTCTATAGGGCAAAATACTTAAGCAGGGTTTGGAGATAAAAGCTGGAACCAATGTGTTTTGGTTTTTTCTTATGCGAAGATCTACATCCTCACTAAGTTAGTGTCAAGCACATGCATGTGTCCCTGTCTGGCTCCCTTAGTGTACTGGATAACTGCAGGCAGGGCAGGGCAGGGCAGGGCAGGACAGGATAGTAACTGATAGCCTAGAGTTGAGAGGGGATGACAGGCCAGGGTGGGGGTGCAGCAAAGGAATGTCTCCAGTCAGCACAGGAGGGGGTGCTCTTTCACATCCTGAGCAAGACACATTAAGACACCAGAGCAAGGGGCAATTAATGACCTGATATTCTTTACCCACCCCAGTCTGGTAGGCATATTTGAGGCCACTTACTAGATAACCTCCTTGATGAGAGCCCATAATCAATGACAGCCTTCAGGGAGGATTTTGGGTTGCCAGATACACTTTATTAGTTTCATTTGATTTAACAACCTAGAAGATCTTTGCAGACAAGGAGTTATTTGGTAAAGTGGAAAATTTCTTTAAAACTAATTTTCTTATTTTGAATGAAACATAACACAGGACAACAACTGATGAAATTATCTCCAGTATATGAAAAGATGAGCTTTATCATTTAACATCATAGTGCATGTCTTGAATCTCCAGGCAGGCACAAAGAGCTGCTTCTTAGCAACTTAAAAATTATATTGATGGGTGTTGGCCACCTGGATGCTTCTAGATCCTTGGCCCAAAGTGACTGGGCTATCCTGTGAACCAGGTTCAGAGCTTTCAGTGGGGAAAAAAGGTTACTTCCTCTGACATCCCTGGTAATCTTTCCCTAAAAGAAAAATCTTCATTACTGTGGATTGATTTAAATATGCAAGCAGAGTTTGACTTCTTCCCTTATTTTGTAATTAATGTAATTAAAGTACCCATCTCTTGGCAAAATCTCCGGTGATGTGTGTTATATATTAGGTCTCAGCTCATCTGGGCTTCCGAGGTGGGGTTTACTCCTGCCACCAAAGTGGACACTACCAGGGGAGAAAAAAAACAGCAAACAGAAGAAGGCAGCCATACTCAATGACAAAGTGACCTGAAGAGAGAGGCTTGATGTGCCCAGCTGGGATGACAGCCACTGAGAGACCACAGTGGACATCCTCAGGGAAGACTCTCCATAGATGGAGTCCCCGCCGAGAAGGTTCAAACAGCAAACCCGAGCACAAAAAAAACTGTACAGTTGGAAAAAAAAAAAAAAAAAAAAAAGAAAGAAAAAAAGATAGTTTTCATGTTCCATAAGGCTATGATTATGTGATATACATATTTTTATTCAAGATCAAAGAGTTGTTTTTAATAGTTAAATATTCACAGATGCAAATGAGCTTTGATTTGCATAAAGTGATAATTATGTTATTCATTAGGACTTGGTAAATGTTGTGTTCAAATTCCATGATCATTTTGCTTTAGGGTTACTGAGAAACAAGTTTATGAGTTTGAAGGGAAGCCTATTGTGAAAGTAAATGGCGGAGTTTATTTCTACTGAGCTGGGATGATTTACCTACCTCCTACGTTCTCAGTATGGCATGTCCAGTCTAGCCCATTATATCAGCTAATGTCTGTGGGGAGGCCCAGGGCTGCTGTCCCTGCAAGGTCATCTGTCAATGCCAGACGGGGAGGGGGAGCTGTCAGTCTCCCGGTGTAATTGTGTCTTCCCAGCTGCACAGCCTGAGCTGCCCGGCCCCGGCTCCCGGTGCTGTGGGAGACCCATCTTCCCTCCCCGGCTCGCACACACACACCTTCCCCTGGGTCAGGAGGAACAATGGAGCAGGGAGGACAGGGCAAGCCTGCACCGAGCTGCAGACACTTGATAAATGGGTGGGCAGGCGGCAAGTGACAATATGCAGACAAGTGATATCATTTGCAAATGGATTCGGCAAGGGAAGCAAGAATATAGAGAGAGGGGAAGACAAAGTCAGGGGCACAGAAAAGGTTTCTCGTTAACCCTTGCGGGAGGGTGGGAAATATGATATCTTGGCTTGCTGGGAAAAAAAAAAAAAAAGATTGGGAAAGCTGCTTTTCAATCCCTCACCTACAACCTCTGGGAGATCGAAACAGCCCCCGCCCCGAGGAAGTCACATGACACTAACTGCCTTCTTCAAAACACATTTTTAATATCTATACTGTGGGTCTTCTCTCTAGATGCACAGATATGGGCATCTTGGGATTTACCTGGGATTTACCTTACTTAACTTCTTTGGAGAGATTCCCATCCTCTTGTTCAGAAGTTGAGATCAGTACCTCAGAAGAAGACTCGGTGCTCAGGCTGCTCTGACCTCCCTTTTTAGACACCCCAGCGCTGGCATCATCCCACGCAATGATGCAGCCCCATCATCCTAGTGAGTCAGCACCCTGGGAGGACACCCACATTCCACTGACAGTCCAGCGGAGACAGAGTGCATCAGGACTGTTGAAGGTGCAAAGGGCTTTTCAGGAGGGGCTTACTGAGCCAGACAAATTGGCAGACAGGAGAGGTGTTATGTACATGTGAATACTTTGTAAAGGTCAGTTGTGAGGTTAAACCACCTCCTTTCCCCCAAACACTTTCTAAACAATGGTGTGAGAAACACTCATATCCAGCAAGTTGAATCAGAAAAGTATTGGACAGTCTACCTAAGCTGTAGGACCAGTTCTTTTTTTTCATTACAGAACTATTTTGTGTCTCTCCCAGTAGCTGACAACTACTATCTTCTGTATTTTTTTCTGCATTTTTTCTGGGCCCAGTCACACAAAGTCTGGCTGCATTTTACACCGTCCTACTTGCTTCTAATGAACATGAGCTATGTTCTTACACCGAGATATTTGCCTTCACATCTCACAAGCCCAGTTGTGCCACTGGAGTCAGTCTTGCCCCACTGAACTTAGGCTATCTTGGTGTGTGACAAGGACATCAGGCCATCTGCTTGGAGAACATAGTCAGGAATGGCTTCTGGGACAGAGCACTTTGGGACCATGGAGTTACTTGCAATCTGCTACTCAGGCAGTGACAACATCATCTCTGCAAATGAGCTCCACGCAAAATTTCTAAGACCATCACGTGTCTGGAGTGTTGTTAGCTTCTGTGTTTGCAAAGATTATAGGCTGTGTTACCTACAGTCACAGACTGTGTGTAGAGGCAATGCTATGACAAGTTCTGGGTTCATATTTTGTTCCTTGTACTGAGGAGATTTTTGGGAGTGATAAGAGCTGGAAAGATCTGTAGGATGCTCCTTAGCTGTCATAAATTGCTCTTTGCTTACAATGTGGCCACTGTGATGAAGGTTTTAGGTGTTTCAGACAGACTCCCCAACTTATCTAAACTGTACCAAGCAGCAACCCTCTGTTCCACGACAGTGTTGGCTTGCAGTGACCCCTGGTAAAATTAACTTGATTAGGGCATGATTGGTGGCATTCACAACCAGGGTGGTGCCACGATAGAGGTTCCCAGAATGCAGTATTTAATGCGTTACATTCTCTCCTTCATGTTTCCTGCTGCTCTTGACCATAGTGTGTCTTTGAAGTAATGCTTTCAGCCCTTTTCCCTGCAAAGAAATATCATCCTCCTCTTTCTCTCTATCTTTACTTGCTGGATATCAGCTGTAGTTTCCATATTCTAGTTATTCTATTTAAATACACTAAAAATACAGATCAAATAGCTGGATCATCCATTAGCTGCCTCATTATCCTATTGAATGAGGACTCTTTCTGACTGTTACTGCGGACATGCACAGGATATATATATTAGAATTTGTCTGTCATTAATAACTTTACACACACAAATGTAAATGGCCAATTAATGCCCACATCTGCCTTAATGTTACTTATTAACTTGTATTAACGATAACAGCCACTAATGCTTTTGGAACGTATTTCACCAAAGTTCTTTTTTTTTTTTCTATGTTCTTTGGCCCCACGTTAATACTATATTTCTTTCAGAACCTCTCTCATTGTAAGGAGGATGGACAAGATGACCCGACAGCCTTTCCCATCTCTAATTTCTATATGCACACTTCCCTCATTATGACACTCCCGCACAATAAAAAGCAGAGGATCGGGTTTGGCATCTGAAAAAAATGTTCTCTTTTTCCCTAGTCACCTTGCTGTGCTATTGGCCCTGATTTAGCCTTAGCAGCTATGCATCTGTTACTCTTCAGGGTGTTGAGAGCCCAAAGAGGGATGAGGTCATTAAGGGTCGTACAGACTCCATCATTAGAAACAAAATTACACATCTCCTTTCTTATCTTCTGCTGGCCTTTTCCTTTTTTTTAGGAGACTTTTACATTGGTCAGAGAAACCAAAGGTATGGGTTTTACTCTTCTTAGGTCAAGCACTGACTTTCTGTCAATTAATAGTGGGGTTTTTCATTTAAGTCTTTTTGTGCTAGATCACTCAATTGCCCATGGAAATCCTCACTTCTTATGCACATGGCTTCAGTGCTGAGGACATGCATTTAGAGTTGCTTCTTCTACATGTCAATGACTGAAAATAGTCAAAAAATAAAAAGGAGGTCGATCTCGTGGTCAAGGTTTTGAAATTGCATTTCAGACATTTGGATGTCCTTTACTATTTTGTGTGGTAACATTAAAAAAAAAAAAAAAAAGTTTTCTCTGTGCCTCAGTTTCCTCATCTGACAATATATGTTGCAAATTTGGTGGAATTAGATTCCTTCTTCTTTGCAAGATATGAGAAAATCGCACTTCGCTGCCCCCTGTTTCATATTATCTGCATTAGGGGATGAATTCAGGCTTATTCTGAACCATCCTGGCAATCCTTATTATGACAGTTTTGCTTGATCTTGAATGTGACTGGTCTTTCATTTCACCTGAGGTGACTGAAGAGGAGCTGAAGAGCAGCTGAACAAACTGCATGATAAGAAACCTGCAGTCAGAGCAAGATTGAAAATGAGATATTTGGAAAAATGATAACTACCAGTAAATTCTTATCCTGGCACTTGTTTTCTGCACTGGTCCTTTGGAGAAGCTCCCAGGCCAAGATGCGCAATGTAAACCTTCTCTGGGTGTCCTTGAGGACCTGAATTACAAGTCACTAAGCAGTCCCGTGCAGCTCTACCTATGAGATAATTCTAGATTTTGGTTCAGGACTCTGATTTTGAGGACTGTCAAGTCCTCACAATGGGATGACTTTCAGTTACTCTGAAGTCACTCTCAACAGAAGGCAAATGTTAAGGTAAATGCAAAGAAGACTGTTTTTATTGCGATCCAAATTTAACAGCATAGTTACTCAATTTCAAGACAGGTGGATAGAAATAGAAAAAACATAATTATAACTATGTATATGTTAGATCACCCAAGAGGTGTCTCTCTCTCTGCTTCATCCAACTAGCAAGCTGTCAGATGCTTATGCAATTTCTTGGCACAGCCCTTCCTTACATAGAAGTGTAGTCTTGGGCTGAGCTTTCAGATTTAGGAACAGGTTTATCTTTACAACCCCTAACCTTCCCTGAGGATCCGTTCTGAATCTGATATCTATGCAGGATAAATGCTCCCTTCTGCCTTGCAGAGGAGGGGATCAACCCTCAGCATATGACTTCTTTATACACCGAGACCAACATATACCTATACTTTATTCAACTTTACTTCTACAAAGAGATAAATGAGAATAGTGTGCATACTGCTTTCCAATTTCTCTTCAAGATCAGACATGATGATATGTAACCACTTCGGAGTGATAGTAGGTGTTAGCTGGGGTGAATGAACCTTGGGCTGAGCTCCGAGGTATTCCTGGGCTAGGAATTTCAGTGCTCTGGATATTACTGACTATGATAAAGAGGCATACATTCCTGAACTCATCCTTTTATTTTGTATCTGTTTAATTTTAATCTTAATTTATTATAAACAGGGGGAAAAAAAAAAAAAACAAACCAGCATATTCAAATCTTTACAAAGGCAGAAGGTTCTGGTTTTAATATTAAAATATGTCATTTGCAATAATCTTTGTGGCTTTGTCATATATTCTCAATAAATGACTTCTAAGATTGATTAAAGACCTTAGCTTTGCTTCACATGTTAATCAATCTCACCAGCCAATTAGAGCTTTGGTGCCAGAAAGCAACAGAGATCATCCCTTAGCTATATATGGCAGCATTTACTGTGCAAGCCAAACCTTTACAACCTAATACTGGTAGACGAACTCATGACAATTTATGGGATAGGAACATCAAAGAATTATAAGATTATTCATGCTGATTCTTAAGGAATAGATATTTAGAAGCTGCATTTCAGAAGGGTTAAAATGCAGAATTGCCTATCTGTGCTGAAGCAGAATGGGTGCTTAAGAATAGCAGACTCCTAAGCTACTCCGTGCTTTTCTTTCTTTTTATGACTTGGAGTATGTCAATTAAATTTACTTCAATTTCACTACCTGTAACATGGGAATAAAACTACCTGTCTTTTCATCTGGACAAGCTGAGGATGAATTAGATCGTGGTGGAATTAAATGAAAAGCTAGTCATCGGTTCCAGTAATAGTACAGTATCCCATCTGAACAATTAAACTGGAAATGAATTTGGAGCAACAAGAGCAGAACTACGTCAAGCTTGCAGGTCATTGCTTCCCAGTCCTGACTGCAGTCAGCATGGTAAGCGATGGAAAATGAGCAGAAGGGGCTACAGTCCATTTTCTGCATGTCTCCACAGCTGACCTGCTTAGTAGCTTTTATGGCAGAGAGGCCACAAGCTAGACATGGAAAATCAACACTTGTTGTGTCAGTTCAGCTCAGTGCTGAGGCACACTGATGTGCCTGAGTTATACATGAATAAACAGATGATTTCAGCCACCAGGGCTACAAGCCCCTGCATTTTTCAGAAGATTTTTAACTCACTCTAAACATAGAGAGAAAACCTGCACTGTGAAGGATGTAGCAATTAAGTGCCCAAGCAAGAACTGCCTTTTTAAGTGTGTGTGCACCCTGGTCCTTTCACAATGGATTGCCATGTCCTGATTGGAATCTCTGTGCATTAATGTAATTTGAATAAATAACAGCACTAATAAATCAAGAGGTAAAGTAAAAATGAAAACTGAAAATAACTGTAAATGTCACAATGAATCTTTAGCATTTTCTGTGGTGAATGCATATTCCAAAATGCTTTGGTATTGTGAGGTATTGCAAAATACTTTATTTCACAGAATATACATTTAAAAGTGTTGAAAGATTAAATTCCTAGAATTCATCTATTCTTGAGGTGGATGCTAGTGGCATGTTAGTACTAGACTGAGGGCATTATCTGAGTTCCATGTATAGCCTGAATTCCAGACAAGACTGAAGCCAATTTTATTTATGTTTCGTCTTGGTATAATATCTTTCCGTCTTTCAATTGTCTCAGTCTAAACACTGCAGGAAAGTTACTTTGAAATGAATGTCTGGGTGTCAGGGGCTAGCGAGCTAATAGAATAATTACTTTTGTAGTCTTTATTATTTGAAATGTTTATTAGAAAGGTTACTTTTTATCCAATGAAAGATGACAATCGGGGTTTGATTGAGCACTGTTTGTTGTTTTAATATTGTTAGCTGTGTGAATGGGTTAACACACTTCTCATCTTCCAGAAGCTGAAGGCTATGAGAAATCCCAGGGGTAACCACTGCTCAGCCCACATTTGCTGCCTTTGCCAAGGAAAGATCCCATAAGATTTCCCCCCCCTCCATCACTTAAGGGTTGTGATGATTTTTAATGTCACTGCCTAGATGGCCTGGAGATTTTTATCTATTGCACTTACAGGTCACCTTAATATTATCTCACTCAGAGGGGGGAAAAAAGTTTCTAGTGGGATAATATTAAGTTATACAGCATGACACAAGGTCAGACTGTGAGAGACAAGAATATATGAATAAAGCCAGTGGCCATGAGAGTCACCAGTGTGAATAAAAAAAAAAAAAGAAAAGAAAGAAGAAGATAAAGAGGAACAAAGAGTAAGAGGGGAAAAGTGTTAGTGGAGGAGAAAAGAAGCAAGGAGGGGGGAAAGAAGAAGGAAAGATTAAAAGGCAAAAAGAAAGGATCAGGGTCAGAAGGGGTAATGTAAAGTCATCCTTCTTATCCCAATCAGCTGCACACTGTGTGCTCTCAGTGGCCATGTTCATACTGAATTAACTCCAGACTGTTTCTTTTCTCTGGGACTCCATCTTTTTGAAAATACATCATCAGTACAACTCCATCCTGAAGGCATATTACGCTAATACATCATTATTGCGATGGCTGACTGATGATGTGCTAGTATCATACATCACCAGAGCTGCGCCTTTCTCTGATGAAATGTTGGTGTGATACATAATCAGGGAGAAGCACACAGGTCCCACTTCTAATGACTCCAAAGATGTAAACTACCTAGAATTAAAGTTGAAGCCTTGGAGAAGGGCATCCAGGAAAAGCAAGCATCTCTAAGAGTCCAACAGCATCCTGAACCTCCTGAGAAAATCTGCAGTAACTTTGAGTTACATTAGTGGAAGTGCCTGGAAGGCTGCCAAAATCCAGCTGCTAAGCTTGGACAAGCATCATGAAAGCCTTAGCAAAGTGGCAGTAATGAGAGGCAGCTACCATGTGCTGGAGAGGGCATACAGCAACATGCCACTTCTTCCTGTGAAGGCAAAATCACAGTTTGACTGACAAGCAGATCCACAGCAAGGGAAGGAAGGAATGGGGAATGTGGGACAGAGGGTACACCTCTCATCGGATTTCTGATCTTGGGTCCCTTCCATATAAGCTTCTCTCCTCCCCTCCTGAAAACACACTTAGCCTCTATGGGCTCTCTGTGGATGCCAGTGACTGCCTCGATGGACAGGCTTGAAGAATCTGGCCCCAGCAAGTGAGAAGCTCATCACCCTGTTAATCTGACTGGTTTGTGAAGGGTATGGAAGAAGTATGGAAACTTGGCTGAATGGGAGCCTGAAACTTGGCATGAAACAATCTTTTTTTTTGATGCTTACACACATACACTCTTCCTGTCCTGCAAACAGTTTGCCCAACTATATGCAAAAGCCCAGTCAGATGTTTTGTACACACCTGTCTTTACCTCAGTGCTTCTTTCCAATACAGCTGATGCACCTGCCTCACCCTCCAAACCAGACTCTGGTCCTCCCTCTGCTCATGGCTTCCCAGTGCCCTGGAGCAATTTCTGTCTCTGCACCCTAGTTCCCACCAGGCAGGGGTGGGACGCAACCCCCTATTAGATGCAGAGATGTATGGCTCTAAGCAAGGTCTCTGTTTCAGGTTGCTTACAATACAAGTCTGAAATAAGGCCCTTTCCTCTCATAGGATGGGTCCCTCATCTCACCAGTTGTAATTCCACCAGGAATAAACAGAAGCAATTCTCAAGCCATTGGCAATCATGATTTCATGAGCAGAATTCCTCTCTTAGTCTTTTTCCATCATGTCACCTGTGTATCAGCAGGTCTAGAGCACGTCTGAAGTAGCTCTGTTGTTCAGAATGGAATTGCTCCAGATCTACACCCACATTGCTGAATTTACTCCAGTGGTGCTAACCAAAGAGGATTTTTACCAGATAGCTCAGAAATGTAAACTGTCAAAAATTAGAAAAGGCCTCAACTCAGCATATCAAGGTATCATTTTTTTCCCTCAGTCTTGCAAAATTGCTGTGCACCTGCCATACTTCACATATCTTCTAAGGGACTTAATATCCTGCTTTTTCACAAGGGAAATAATCCCATCACAAGGCTGCAACTATATTAAGGAGCATTGGTTTTCAGTGTTCATCATATAAATACCAAATTGGGCTGTGTGCATGGAGTCTGACATTTAAGAATGAATGTGCTGCAGCAAGAAATTCTGAGGCTTTGCAAGAATGAATGAATTTTGGCACCATTAAACAATAGTTTTGCTTTTAAAGCATTATTCCTTGAAAGTCATTGCTGGCTGTAAGATCTTCTAATGTATTCCTTTGTAAATTCTCTTGTAATACAGAAGGCCCCAGAGCAGGTCTCTGAAAGATTAGTTTCAGATCTTTGAGAGATTCATTGACAACTAGGGTTCATCATCTCTAGGAATGATGGGCAGAGAAAGCCTTCGCTGAAAAATCACAAGCGTGTGTGTAAACACATAGTCAGGGAGCTGGCTCTTTGCAAAATAATCATTGTCTCTGGGTTTCCAGTGCCTAATTTATAATTGCTGTATGGCCATAACCAGGAGACAAAGTCACTGTCAGCGGGTCAATGGTAACAGGACTAACAAATAACAGCCACAGGATACCTTGAGGCAAACCAGGCCCTGACAGATTCATCTCTTCTGTTGGAGGTGGTGGGAGACAGACTTGGCCAACCACTCTGTCCTTGCCTTCCCTGCCTAGACCTGAAAAAGTTCTGTTCAAAGCTAATGATAAGCCTGATTTTTTTATTTATTTTTTTTTTAAAAAGACAGTTCAGTTCAGGTAAGCACTCTGAAACGCAGATGGCTATGTGGGCTGTCCAAGTAGCTTTGGCCTGCAACAACAAGAACTGTAAAATTAATCTGAAAATATCTATTTTTTTCCTGATTTTTATCCTTTCAGAAGCCCTGTAAGAACAGTTGTTTCTCAGGTGATTTTCCAGCACTGAGACTCACTTGGTTTACAGCTCTGCACCTCTACTACTGGTCAGGATCAGGAAAAAAGGTTCAGAAAACAATAATTAAAAGACAGTTACAGAATTCCAGGCAGGGGGTGGCTATGCCCACAGGGACAGACAAAGCAGGTGCCAGAATTCAGGCAGGCAGGAAAGCGATAAAAGTTTCATTATTGCACTGGTACATTTGCTTGAATTTGAGGTTTCTTTTAGCCCATGGTTCATGTTTTTATTTGCCAGGACACTTAGAACTCCACTTTTTTTTTTTTTATATCTACTTTATAACTTGTGTCTGTGTCCAGCAGACACAGACAGGAAGGGAACACAGGGAAGGTGCCTAAAGTTAGACTCTGAAGAGGTCAAAAGGCTTGTACTGCCTTTGCATCAACCAGAAACATCTCTGGAGAAATCAATAATTCAACTTCTTTCCGTTGGATTTAATTAAAGAAACATTTCAGGCTGCAATTTGAAAGCAAATACAAATTAAAAAAACCCCAAACACATTGCCTTTCTCTTACAGCTACTGTCTCCCCAGTGCACTGGAAAGTGAGGGGGAGGAATCATTCTCACATAACATGTGGAGAACAATTTTTTAATGTCTTAATTATTTCCCGTGTGCATAATGCATTTCAGTCCTATTGTTTCTTTTCACAATCTGTTTGGGGTCATTGGTAAACAGATCGCTTTGCCCACCCAGATGAGAGTGAAACTCCAGACAAAGCTAGAGAACTGCATATGTGTTTGCTGGTCCAAGGTTACTACTCCTGATGTTTACAATCTTCTCCATGTCCTTTGACAAATCAATTTTTAATATGCAGCTTGAGTCTAGTTAAAAGCCCAGTCAAGACAACACAGTTAGTATGAAACTCTACAGCAGTGCACAGATTACCAAAAATACATCAAGTCCTCCATGCTCTTTGGCTTTCTATTGGATAAACATCATAGGAAATGCCAAGCCTCGGCTATTTTCTCAAACTGCTGCTCCTCCTAAAATCCAGCCTATTGTTTCAACCTTCTAGATAAAGACTGGAGGGCAACCCGGAGCCTTGGGCTCCCTAGCTTTTGCTGCTCTAAGGTTGAAACTGGATTGAGAAGGCACTGAGCTCTTGCTCAGTCATGGAAGACAGAACCAACACCATCAAGAGCAAGATGGTCCTCCACTGCCAAGACACCATGCACCTCTTTGTTGTCCTCTTACCTGCATTATGAAACAACAGATCCTTGAGTTAAAAAGCAATGCAGCACACTTAATTTATTCTAGAACAAACTGCCCCTGAGAGGTTAGTCAGAAGCTTAATGCACTTCTATTTACTTCCATGGAAAGTAAGAGTGGGTAAAGCCTGGAATTTCTCTGGATTTCAAGGGTAAGAATTAAATTTGTCTCACACTTCTAACACCAAAGCCGCACCGTGTAGGTACAAGACAATTCTAGACATTTAGTTTCTGCTGGGGAGTCTGAAATTCCTCTCCACCCTTCATGGCATTAAAAATACTAATAGTTGTGGTCATCAAAACCTAATTATTGCAATTATCATTCAGTCTGTCTCTGCTGGACAGAGTATATTTATATAATTTATGTTTGGAGATATTCCGAAGATACACTCATTCCAAATGGAGGTAAATAAGTGAGTGACACTACGGTGTAGGTGGGATCTGTGAAACAGATATCAACTATGGAATATCTTCTGGAAAAAGAAACACATATTAAACTTTAAGCTGTTTATTTATAGTATACATACATACATATCTATATATAAAATCACCCGGGGTTATTCAATCACATGTAAGTTAACCTCCCCTTCAGTAAAAGACTTTCCCCAGGAACAGAATAAGCAACTGAACACTTAAAAAAAAATTCCTCATGCACTATGCAATGTCTCCTCATTTTCCAGTTTTACTACTTTGACGATACTGAATTAGCATTTATTCATAGCAATTCCTAAAGTTTCACCAAATAAATTCTACACTGAACGTCTATGCAAAAGAAACTCTGTCCATGTTACACCTCTATTTGCAAACACAATGGGGCAAAGAGCTTTATCCTGATGAAAATTCTATCAGTCTGGAGCTGGGACAGAGAGTTTGTGCAATGGAGCAGCTTTGCTTGTCATGGACAGGACCTCGAGCACCCAAGGTGCCCTGAGCACTGAATATCAAGACAAATAGCTTGCAGACAGATGTGGCAGTGACTCTACTGTGTTTGAAAAGAAGATGCCTCTCAGGTGGATTAAGAACCAACCTATTTCCATTCTTAGGATAGAAAGCAGAATTTTTTTCCCCTCAGTGAACAGCAATAGGAGTTTGGTAGGAAGGCAAAATAGATGAACTTGAGAGCTATTTAAATTTTGTTTTCTTCACCAGGTCCTGGTATCAGAATTACTCTTGGAGATGAGAACAAGGAAAGCAAAGTTAGGACTTTGAAGTTTTAGACATGTCACTGCACTCTCCTAGGCAGCTTCTGATGCTGAACTGGACCACCTAAGACCTGTGGCCACCCTGGGCTCCTGGGTCTCTGTACCACACAGTTTTTCTATGACTTACATTTACCAGATGTTATGCCAAGTTTTATCACTGGTGGAGGTTGTAAGCATGGAAGCTCTTTCACACAAGGTTGTACAGTTAGCTATTCCTTAGTTTTACAGATCAAAGTTTGCACATCTACAAACGAGGGCTGTAAATCACCATAAGGTCTTGCCAGATTTCTTGAGGAAGGCTCAATATATTAATGCAATGGACATGATTCAAAACCTTTTGCAATAAACACTCATGAGGCTGGGGAAAAAAAACCCCACCAACTGTTAATGTACTTTGCTCCTAAAATCTTGGTTTCTTTTCTTTCATAGTCAATAAATGCAGGAGATGTCACGAAAGGTAAATTTCTTGGGCAAGTGGAGACAAATTTTCACTGGGAACCTAGGGAATCTGAGCTTTCCTTGTCAAGCAAGAAGGCACTTTTTCTGAAGTCATGGAGACAACCACAGCTATGCATGTTCCTGGGGAGAATGACAAAAAGTTGGATCTTCAGTTTAGTGGCACAAGATAGTGGGGAGAAAACAGCATGTGGAAAAACTGTCACTTTCATCCCTTAGCAGTATCATCTAATAACACAAAATTCTACTCAAGGATTCTCGGGGTTAGGATTTATAATGCAGCAGAAACGCCTTTCCTGACCAAAGATAATGTGGAAACTAACTAAAGTGTTTGAAAGGTCTTTCCAAACAGTGAAGCTGCACAGAAAAGCTGCAGATGGGAGGGTACAGGTCTATCAGGCAGAACTGCCAGTACTTTAAGACAGGAAAAAGATACTATATTCTTTTGAAACATACAGAAAGAATGTGAATTTATAAAATATAGAATATATTCCATACTGGAATTTAGCCAGGGCTAAGGAGAGAGTATTTTTGACAGACATATATGGTCAGTATTTCAGTCTTATACCTCCTGAACAATCAGGTCAACAATCTCTCTGAACAGGTAAATGGACTAAGGAACCCTTCTCTCCCTTGTCATGTGCTTCCGAGATGAAATGCCTCCGCATTGTTTAACCACGTACTGAGCACGTACATCTAACATCCCAACAACTCCTAGCACACCTGTGCAGCCTGAGGTGACTACATAAAAGAAGCTAATAAAGCTGCACTTACATTTCATTCATTTTATTCACCGGCTTGAGATTTCAGGGATGGAATGGAACACAGCTGGCCTTTGGATGTTAAATATGTTTCATAAGCCAACACCAGTTCAGCACACAGGCAGAAGCCTTCTTGTCTCGTGGCTCTCCACAGGCAATAGAAAGGAAGTATGTTGGCACTCTCACAGCTGGCAGTGGGGCTGGCACAGGAGAGCTGTAAATACTGTGTAGGCATGATAGTGCAAGCTGCCAGGGTGAGAGCGGGTCACCATGCCTTGAGGGGCTTCTAGCCACCCGCAGGAAGGCATGATGAAGAGTGCTTTTGCTCTTTGTTAACCGAAGTGAAGGGCAAAGGGTAGGATGGGTAACTGAGATGTTGAATCAGGTCTGGCTTGACAGGGACAGAAATTGCTGCGAGTAGATATGCATCTCTACTTCAGAGGCTTTGCTATGTCATTGGAGCAAGGAACTGCCTGTGGTTGTGACCATGAAAAGCTCCACACTCGGAGATACTGTCTGACCTGGGGTTTCTCCCTGCCCTGACCAAAGTACCCTTGAATACCTGCTGTCATGTACCTGCTCTGGTGCCTGGTCTGCCTACCTATTCACATGGCAAAGGGAGTCTTCTATTTCCACCCATCTCACTTGGGAGTGTGCACCAAGGTAGGTGTCAAGAGTTCCACTGAAAGCCACATCATCTCTGAATGATTTGGGCAGCTGCTACAGAGGAAAGGAGCACATGGGAAAAAGCTTTGTCCTTTGACTTCTTATTGGTTTGCAGATCAGAGCATAGTTTGTCATCCTGTTCTTTTTCAGTGCCAAATAAATTAAAGAAGGCAGAGGTGCTTCTCCTAGGGAAGTACAAGAAGGCTCTCTAACCAGGTAATGTTTGTATCTGTGATTCTTGACATGCAATTTGCTCCTTATAATTATGTGCACAGTCCCACTGACTTAGTGGGTATATGAAATTATCCAAAGAGGCTCCCTTTTGGATACATGTTTTTCTCCACGGGAACTTCCTTTAAATCGCTCTTTCCAAAAGCAGGATGACTGCTTCTCACCCTGTCTGAGTGCCTCCACTGGCAGCGTGTGATAGCAGGGGCTGCCTGGTGGGGTTCAGCCTTGTCAGGTACCAAAATCAGTGTCCAGATTCCAAGGACTATGCACTGAGTACAGAGATCTCTCCAAAATCAGCTGTAAACATTGGGAAGAGCTGTTGCTGAGCACAACTAAGAAGTTGCAGCCAAAAATGTCCTACCACTGGACCTAAAGTTTCTTTCCCAAAACCTTTTTTTTTTTTTTTTTTTCCACATCTCCTGAAGCATGTGAATAGCCAGTCTTTGGACTCAGCACAGAGCCTTTCTTCAGGCAACCCAATCAGAGTAGAGTCCACAGGGAAGGACAAAGCAATCCAGAAACAGTTAACATGCCAGGCAATAGCCACAGGACACTTAAATTAGACCATAATGTCTTGTCTTTTTTTTTTTTTTTTTTTTCCCCTCAATAATAACAATTAAATTTAAAAGAGCCCTGAATTCTCCTGATGAGATGTTGATAGATAAATGAATAGGATTATATATCCAGCCACTATGAGCAAACACTG
>JANIJG010023446.1:39623-64623 GCA_024611175.1 Megaceryle torquata
TTTCCTTTTCTTTTTTCTTTTTTTCTTTTTTTCCTCTCTTGTCTCCCTCTCTCTCTCATACTCTTTTTCTTTCTCTCTCTAATCTGCCTTTCTAAAACTATTTCCACAGTGTTCCATAGAAGGACTCACAGGTTTTGATTAAAAAGCTGCCAAAAGTACTCTCATGGTGTCAATTCAAAACCAGGTGAAAGTAAGTGATTCATCCCAAGGGAAGAAAAGAAAGAAAGAAAGAAAGAAACAAACAAAACCCCAAACAAACGACCAAACAAACCCACAACAGCTAACAGAATGGGCCCATCAAGGGCTTGAATATCTTATCTGAAAATGTCTCAGTAATCCTACTGATTGTCATAGTGTTAGGGCCAAAGCTGAATTTTTTGAACCTCAAAAGTCAAAATGAAACATGTGTGTGTAATTCCTTTGCAGAACAAAGTGAAAATAATCCCTGTGAAATGAAATCACAGTTTCACAGAGCTCTTTTTTTTCAGTATTGTGTTTAGAGACACCAGGGATCAGCAAAAGTTTGTTTCATCTTGCTTTTACACCATCTCCTAATCAAAGTTCTCACATCACTTTGAAAAGATTATCTGAGTAATGAATTGGCATGGTCAAACAGAAAAGTCGGTGCTGAGGTTTGAACCCAGGTCTCCTTAGAGCTTTAAACTCAAGCTCATCTACCTTGCTGGCAGAAGTGCTGTCTAGTTCTGTTTGTGCCAATGACATTTCATGATTCAGTTTGCATATTTAAAGAATAGGTGAGTGATCTCTCTCTGGACATACCTTATGTGCTCTGATGCACATAATACCAAGTGGCATATGAATTCAGCACAGTGATATGCACTTTTTCAGAGCTTTTTGCATCTTGTCTGAAGTATTTACCCTTTCAGTACCTAACAAAGAGGCTGGAACTTATGCACATACTTAAGGAACATCTTCAGTTCAAAACAGACAAGCAATATGTGAAGTTATCACACAGTGGCAGGGGATGATTTTGGTTTTGATTGACCGGACCCATGAATTTCAGAGAACCTACCACTTCCACAGATGTTTCATGAATAAGATCACTATTAAGCGAACACCTCTTGTGTCCTGATACAGATGTCAAGCTTGCTTTATAAACTTGGATGGACATTTAAAATGAAAGAAGAGAAAATGGTGCCTTAAGCTAGCACAGGTTCAGTTGAGTCATTAAGTTTTAATGCCCAACCCTTGTTTGTTTTCTATTTCTCATTGGAGATCTTTTGCCATGGAAGGTTAAAGATTACTGAGATAACTAACAATAAATGTGTCTGGCGTTGTGACTTTTGACCAATAAGTATATCTTGGGTTGACTGAAATGAATCTGTATCCAATTTTATTTGACATCCTATTACAACAATATTGACAAGGGCGTGAATTAAAACCTTAGCCCTGTTGATTGATATCAAAATGGGGATGGTCACTTCTCTGAGCTTTGACAACAGCCTGAGTCCTTTTCTTTTATCAGAAGTGTGGACTGCAGTGCTGCAGTAATTGCTTAACTGCTCCTTTACCCGTTAGGACACAAATGACTTGGCTTTGGAGTGGACTTCAGAAATGACTCAGAGTTTCAGCAGACACACCCAGTTACTGGTTTTGTAGTACACTAAATGATTTCCAGTATAACATATTTTTTTAAAAGAAAGGCTGTGTATTGCTTGCTGTAGGCCTGAGGGCATATATTCAGTCACAACATAGGTGCAGGTTGAATGATAACTGTGCAAACTGCTGTCTCACACCCTGCCAGCCTGCTTCAGTCCTATTCTGAAAGGGTACCTGGTGTGGGCAGGAGAACCCTTCTCTGTGTAATCCCCAGCCTGACAGCTGCAGCTACAAGGGGTTTACTGAGAGGGATGCTTATGCAGGAGGTAGTGCCCTCAAGTCCTGTGTACGTTAGAAGTTGCAGCTGCAGGCGGCCATCAGTACTTCCTGGTGCAGAGACCAAGATGGGTGAGATTTGCATAGGTGGTCAGTCATTAACAGTAGTCATGGCTTTGCAAATCTACACTGAAAAGAAGCACCTTACAGCCATACCGGTTTGTGGAGCCTTAACTAAGCCAGTCCTAGTGATAGTCACGTCTGAGATAGCAATCTCTTTATTGAAAGCAGCCATCAGAGGTGGGCAGTTACAAACCAGAGATGTGTTGGAACCAGTAACTGAGGTAAAAAGCATCAGTAATTCTCATTACCAAAGCATTCTGTTGCCCAAGCCACATAATCTTCACTATCCAGCCCAGAAGTCAACACTTTGGTCCACCCTGGTCAAAGGCATACTGCAAAAATACACATAAATTCTTGAATATATGTTTTCTCCCATTCACAAATCTTCAAACAAAAGAACTTCATTTCCAAAATTTCTGAGATTTCCCCTGTTGTCTTTTGTTTTTAATACGGATTCAGTGATTGTTCAGCTAGAAAAGCTTTAGAAACACTGTCTTCCAAAATCAAGCATGTTTATTAAACAGATTATTATCTTTCCTGCTTTAAGTAGTTTCTAGCATTTTGGTGCCACAGAGGAAGAACAGCAGCAGGTTCAGTTATTAATAATATGTTGTCATGACAATTTTTTTTTGCAATGTTGGAAAAATTCTCTCAGTAGCATTCTAGGTACAGCCAACATTCAAGGTAATTACGATGTCTCATTTCTTTGGTGAAGGGTGATAGGTGCGGGACTTTCCCTCTGTTGAAGTTTGAAAGCTTTTCTAGGAGACAAACTGTGGTCTTCTTGTTTGCATTTTTAATTGTCCACTCATGTAAGTGGTCTCATAAGACTTTTTAAGATTATTGTGTATGAAGGAGAACACAGCATTCATGATACATTTGAATTTTCTGTTTCGGGTTCACAGATGCAGAGCAATTTCAGAAAGGTCTTTGAGAAGTTTTTTTTTTTCAAGTCTTCAACTCAATAATTCAACGACATAAATTCTCAGACAAAAGCCCTGCAATTCCCTGGAAAGAAGTCTGTGTCAGGACGAAAAATGTGCTAGAAATTTCTCTCTTTAGAAGAGGGGTATCGTCTAAGCCAAGAGAGATAAGGAGGTGGTTGTCTCTCTGGGTTTTCATCATGCCTAAGCTCCATGCCATTCTTAAGAAAAAAAAAAAAAAAAGGGATATTAGCCAAATGTGGCTTCAGTCCCATCAGAGAAGTAAACTTTATATTAGAAGAAGTTCTTTCAGAGGAGCAGATTTACATTTGAAACTCTTTAGATGCCCACTGTATTTTGGCCTAAGAAGAATGCTAATATGTACAGATACGCCATTCTACCCCATAGCAACCACACCATTTAAAATGGGAAGTCGAGACCACCTTTTAAATGCTTTGTCTGCTCACTGCTCATCATCTCAGCATCATGTGTTGCCCCCAGGTAATCAGATACTCTGGTCTTCCTGTTAGTCTTCTTTATATGAAAAATAAATCTCTATTGAAGCGGAGGAGGGGAGCACTTGTGCACGTGTGAGAGGGAGAGAGACTTACTCTGCTGCCAGAGATTAGCACACTAATGTGAAATAAGGAAGAGAGGTCCAAATCTCTGGGCAAATAAATATTTTATTATCTACAACAAGTGGAAGGGCTTCTGCAAGGGATGTCTTGCTGCTGAAAACAGTGTACGGTGTATTGGGCCTCTTCTCAGGGGAAACTTGGCCTTGAGCTCAGGCAGGCTAGTAAGCGGAGAGTAAGCCTCCCCTTCTGTGGTGCATCTCTATCCAGGGGATATGGGAGGAGAGTTTTTTCTTCTCTCTACATAGTTTTTATGAGAAAAGGCTGACCTGCTTTAGGCTTCTAAAGCAGCTCGCAATTTCTAACAGAGATGGATCCTTATTTGCTTTTCTGGTCCAGGACTTAGATCCATTTTCTCTTCCTAGAAGAAATACCTCTGTTTTCAGCAAAAATAATGAACAACATCACAAATCACTTCTGGCAGACAAGATCTGGGCATAAATGTGGCAACAAACAGTGAGTTAACCCTCCTAACACCAATAGGTATCTCATGTACCCACTATCCAGAGCAGGAGATGCAGGAATAGGAGGAGGGTCAAGGGGCACTTCTGTGCTTGCTCAGTCATACTCCTGTGACAAAACGTCTCAAATGCTTGTCCCAACAAGCAGCCAGTGCAGCCAAGGTCTGACAGCAGCATAGTGTCACAACAAGGCATTCTGGGCACGCTGAGTTGGTTTTGTTGTTGTTCAGATCAGTATTGAATTTATTTTTAAGTCAGACTGGCTGTTTTTATCTGATCTAATGAACAGTTGATATTAAATGTACATTTCAGTATAAGGTGGAGTGCCACTTTATACTACATCTGAGGACCTGGGGAGGTCACTTTGGCTTCTTAGTTTCCCTGTTTGCATGGATGAGTACCACTAGGAAGTACTGGGCTGCAGCCTCACCTGAGCCTGGGGGAGACACAGGATCTCTAGATAGAGGAGAGACATCAACAGCACCAAAGAGTTACTGATAACTCTCCCAGGGAGGTTTGGTGATGGGCTTAGCAGAGGCCTGCATGGTCCCTTCATGGGATGAACACATGGCTTTTGCAGAAAAGCTCCTGTAGCCCTCTGGTAATCTCACAGGTGAAGGAGGGAAACTTCTTAGTATGGGACTTGGGGAAAATGTTTATTTGGGAAAGACAAAAAACTTTTCCTGTATCTTCAGGATGTCTTCAGGGGGAAGAGGACAGGGTCTGTGTGAAAGATAGCATTTATATTTTACAGCAGGGCCCTGTACATTTGTGCTTTCTGGATATGTGGGAAGGGGAGACAGAGGTCTTGCTTATATCCTTTATACTTGGAGGAAAACAAGGCTCTACTGTCCTGGCAGAAGGGAGGAAGGACTACTGTTAGATATGTGAGGGTAGGGTTTATGAATACTGATAAGGTAGCTCAGTTTAACCTGAGTAGCCCAAGGTGGTGTATGTTAAGACTATTTCAGTTTTAGCTCTAAGCCCTGTGTCTGCAGATGGCCATGTACATTTCCTGCCATCCCAGGAAACTGTGCTACTTGTGGCAGTACTGCTGAGATATCCAGAGATGGATACCGGATGGCTTACAAGCTCCTTGGACTAGCCCTGAAACATCTGCCTCACAAGAGTTCGGGAATCTCAACACCAAGCTATAGCCACACAACCCATGGTAGCAACCTTATGCACTATACCCTGGTACTGTGATGGCTGGTATCCCTTCGGGAAGAGAAGGTGATACCCTTTTCCCACCAAAAACATCCTAAGTTATGAAAAAAATACAGATCATAGTTGTGATTAACTTTATTCATGAATAAGACTTAAGGCTCTAACATCTACCTGTGCTGTGGCCAAGCATGTGTCAGGTGAGATAAGGTTTGTAAGGATGAGTCATATTTTTATTAGAAAGGTTATAGACTTGGAAAGAAATGGACACCCTCCCAGGCACACAAGTCCTTCCTCCAGGCAGAAGCAAGAGCAATAACAATAAGCCTATCCCTTAAATCACATCATTTCCTCTACTGAATGGTTTTAGCTCTCCCTGCATAGCTTTCCTCTCTTGTACTTTTATCAGGGATGTAAAACTACACAATCCAGTTTGGCACTGCCATGGCTTAATGGGATGGCCTTTGCAAGCACAGCAGGCACCCCAAACAAGAGGTGTTGATATGTCCCTGTTGCTGGTATCCTCATGGACAGAGCTGTCTCAGAAAGGCTGCCCATCGCTGAAAGAGTTAAGAACATCTTGTCAAGGATATGCAGTTATCTGGAACCTTTGTTTATACAGAGAGGCAATAAAACATTCAGTGCCTTAGACCACTGTAAGAAGGGTCAATACAAGCTCCAGCAGTTGTATATAAATTAACCTTTTAAGTATGGACTAATCCATAATGATTCATTGACAGGAATTATTCCAGGAGGCTGAGCTGCAACAAATTGTAGCAGTTGTAGCTAACTACAGTACCTAACAGCTGCTGAAAGCTCGTCTGCCTCTTAAGATGAGGTAACTAAGGGAACATTTTAAAAGGCTTTGACAATGTATTTCCACAATACTTGTTAGAAATAGGACGTCTCCAATGATCTTATGTTCCTAGAGTGGAATAAAAGTATGAGGAATCTGAATATATACACGAAGGATGTTTTGAAAGATTTTTGCTTTCACTGTAGCACTGACAGAATATGAAAAGGATGCTTCACTCCTACACACTGGAGTGGTCACCCAAGAGAGCTCATTTCTTCTCCTTACTAGGATTTAGCCAGGATAGAGCAATGAGCATTTGAGCTGAGAAGCCTGCAGCGTATTTGCAATTGTCAGAATTAAAAGCGAAGGAAGACAAAACAACCTCTCCACTCCCACCCTCTGTCAAACATGCCTAATGAATAGCTCTACATGCACTGTATCAGAAACCCCAAACGTTGACGGCGACGTGAGGCACTAATTTGTTAGTTATCATATCTGACAAATTGTCATCATGGTTCCACTCCTTCAGAGGGTGTTGTGCGTGTGACCTGGGGAAGGGCTCTCAGGCTCGAGCTAATGGGTGTATGACTTAGAACAGAAGATGATGTGCCAAGATGGGAACCATAGAGTGGGCTGCCAAAAAAGAACAGTATAATTATCTGTGCATAATTCACGGCCGGAGAATAAGCTTTCCTCCAAAGTTGTCTGCTGTAGAGCTGTACCAGATTCATGGCTTTTTCAGTGAGTATTCACAAAGTAGTGACAATCTGTGCAGAAATGTTCACTTCTCCAAACTTTTTTTTTCTATTGGACTAAAATAGACATTTCTCTAGCACTCTGCTCCCAGGACTGGTCTGTTAAGACAAGTGATGACTCACAGATATATATTCTCACTTTCTTGGATAGTTATCTCTCCCCTCACCCCACCTAATTCCTTCACCAATGGGATTTGGAAAAAAACAAACCAAACCAAACCACAAAAACAAAACAAACAAACCAAAACCAAAACAATCCCCCCACAAAAAACAACAACAAAATCCACAACAAACAACAAACAAACAAACAAACAAAACAAACCCACCAAAACTCTGCGAGGAAAAGCACTAAAAATACAAACCATTGCAAGAGTATTGACTCACTGAATCTTCAGAGTTGCTGCTGTAGTGTGACAATGGTGGTCTTGGTTCTCCAATTCTCAGGACAAACAATCAAGCAACATGAGCCAAAGGAAATTTTTTCTTTAATTTTGAATACTTTTAGGTGACACAACTTGACAGTTCATTTTCTGTTCAACACATGACAAGGTATGAATGCACCTGTGAGAGTGCATGTATATAGCCTACTGCTTTTTCAGTTATTATCAGACTGTATGAGGGTTATTTAGTTCTTTTAACCTCATCAGAGATATCACTTTTTCATCACTGTTATGGAAGACAGATATTTTTGTCTCAGCAATGAGTAAAAACTCTCTTCAGTTTCTTGAAAGAGATTCAGCTTACAAAAGGGAAAGCTTGGAAAGTTCCTTAGCTAGTAAGTCCTTCTGTAGGATATTCAGGGGGTAAAGGACTGAATGTCCTATAAAGTCTATGAATGGGAGGGAGAAGGTTCTTACAGAAAGGCAAAGGAGATGGAAAATGTTCCTATAATTGCTGGCAAGGAAGATGCAGATTTTGCTTGGGCACATTTCTCTTTGAAAGCTAATCCTGTTTTGTAAGGGTAGACATGGAATTGTTACCACATTCATAGGACAACAAAGTTTGGAAAGAGCTGGCAAAATGTGTGGAATAGAATTAAATTTGACAAAATGTCGAATTGCTTTAAGGCTCCTCAGGGTGTCCCGAACAATTTTTGCTCCACATACTGCAGATTTCCTGTGAAGCTTTGACACTGCCACTTTCATCTTGAACTGCTTGAAAATTTTGCCATGGACATGACAAAGCTGTAGGGACCTTTTCTCATGGGAGTTTTCCCAAAGAATCGTCACTGATCTCTGTCTGGTCTATGTGTAAAAACCCCATCCCCATGGAAAATCCTAGGTTTGTAGGGACCTTGTAGACGTGTGCATGGGGTCTGTGCTGTCCAGCAGTGCTTGAGCAAAGTTCACTGGGTCCAGCCAGAGGCTGGATGAGGCAGTACTAAGTGGACATGAGAGTCTGGATGTGGAAGCAATGTAAAGCACAAATGTTCTTTCCAGGCCCCAGCTAGCTGCTTCTGGGGTTGGATGTGTGGGATGATGCTTGTGAACTTGTGGTTTAAGCCTACCCTGTGTTAATGCCTTCCCTTACTTTGACAATCACAAAATGAAAAAAACATGACTGGAAGAAGATGTCCTGGTTCTGGCAGAGTGCTTCAGTCAGTGGGATAGTTTGTAATTTTAAGTACATGCTTAATTACTTTTCTGGATCGCAGTGCAACATTCTTGGTAGACACTGCAAGGCTTTCACTTTCTGGGAACACTCTTGGATGAAGGAAACAAAAACATTTTGTCTATCAGTGTTTGTGGAAAATCAATCAAAATGTTTGAGTAGGTAATTAAAATGAATTTCCACTTCTTTATCATGTCCACCAAACAACTCAACATAGCAATAAGGACCTAAGCTTACACAAACAGAGGAATGATCTCTGCAGCATATTAACCTGAGTGAGGAAACCTTGGGGTATGGACATGTCCTGCCATTTGCACTCTAGTGTCTTTGTCAGACTGACCAGTTGCCCAGAGGGCACCAGACTGGAGCTACCTGCGGGTGTCTCATGGAAACAACCCAGCGACAGGCCAGTACCACAACTGAGGCAGCTCTGCTGATAACCAGATGACCAAATGACTTCAGTTTTGAGAGATCTCAACCTGAGAACTTTCATCACCATTGCATTCACTGAGAGGAAATTAAAAAAAAAAAAAAAAAAGAGAGAGAGAAAATCATAAAAGTAAAGTACTGGAAAATCAGGTGCATACATGTAACCAGTGCCAGCATTGATCTAACATAAATGGTAGCACTTATGAGGCAGATAATCCAGCTTCTCATTGATCTTGGCCTTACTAGTAGGGGGCAATATTTACATTTGCTTGAATTGCTCTTGGACAAATTTTCTCCACAGTATTAAATAAAAAGAAGCCTTCCATTAACACCAGGAGAGCAGAGCTTTTCATTCTTCTATTTTTTTTTTCATCTATTTAAAAAAAAGAAAAAAACACCACCACCACCAACAACAACAACAAAAAAACAAAACAACAAAAAAAACCCCATGGCCTGTTCTCTATTCTGTTTCTGGTCTTATACTGGGATAGCTGCACTTAGTAAAAGGAAGTAGCAACTACTTCAAAGGTTGCAGCAGAGAAGAGTCAGACCCTGAATATTTGCAGCAAACAGCAGAGTTTTCTCCTTTTCTAAGTACATAAGAAGTTGTCCCAGCAAACCAGTGCAAAATCAATATTCTTCCTTTGGTCATTTCTCTAAGCTTCCTTCTTTCCCAAATACTCCTACCTTACGCTTTTTCCATTCTGGAGATATTCCTCTCCTTTGTTGAAGGAAGGAGGGAAATGAGTGGGTTTTTTGGAGTTTTTTTGAGTAATTCTTTGGATGCATTTTGGACTGAGATGATTTGCACTGTAAAGTGCCTGTTTCCCTCCACGTATGACAAAGTTCAAACCCTGCAAATGTGTGTGTGTGACTGTACAAGTTCCGCCCATTTCATCTGGCCAGTCCCATCATGTCTGGCCAGTTTTATCCTGCTGTATGGTAAAGATCTAGACCCCTTACTGTGCTCAAGCAGAGAATGAAAGCACAAAGGGGTGCTGTCCCTGCATGTTCCACCTCACCACTCTGGCAGCAGTTCAGGGTACCATGATGGACAATGATGTGCTTGACACTTGCAGCTGCCTTCTGGAAATACAAGGAGACAAGTATTGCAGGACAGAAGAGTTTATCAGCACCAGGAAGACACTGTCTGTGGCATATCAGCATAAACAAAGAAATTGTCTTAATAGAGTGCCACACCTAGATTTATTACAGTTCTCTCATGGGATCACACAGCCATGTGGTACATGAACCCAGGTAGTGAACCCATAACAAGCAAGGAAGATCAAGTTTATAGAGCAGCAGCTAGAAAGAGAGCAAACAAGTAACATGAAGGGAGACAAAAAAATCTCCCAGATAGTAACAGGGAATCCAGAACCAAGTCTGTATACAGAGCTGACCATAAGAGATAAAGATGAGAAAATGAAAGTAAAGATTTTTACTGTCTCGCTGGGAATTAAAGGACAAGAAGCAAGTGAGATGCTGTTGCCAGGAATAACGCCTGAAACACTGGAATAGCTGATAAAGGTGTTTGATTATAGTCATGACCCTGCAGACAGAATGAGACTCTGGAGAAATATTGTATCTTTTACCCCACCTCAAGAAGCAGGAGTTGAGATAGACATCCGCCTTGCAGAACTGCGAAATCTACAGCTCTGGAGATGTTAAATACTCCCTAAATTGAGCCAAGATCATCTGTAGGACACATGAGCATCTCTTACAGAAAAGTTTAAATGGAAGAGATCTAGCCCTAGAGAAACACTGCCAGATAGCAAGGGAACAGCTAGCTATCCCAGGAAAAGGTCAAACCAATACAGTAAAGGAAAGCAGTGAGTGGCAGGGAACAGCCTACCAATAATGCAGGCAGCAGAGGCCAGTGTAGGAGCTTTGCAGTGAAATTACAAGAAAGGCTGAAATACAAATCTTGGCAAGGGCAAAGATGCAAGACAGGTGGAGAAACAAAACATTTGCCTTAATCCCGCAACTCCCTAAGGAATTAATAAGTGGAATGACTTTCAGATACCCGTAGTGTGGCTTCAGCAGCAGGCGGGACTTTGGGGGTCTGCAGACCTCACAGAGTGTGGCCACCAGCCTTTGGGAGCTACATTTGCCCTTACAGCAAGGGCCAGGTCAGAGCCAGCTGAGTCATGAAGCCATAATGTCGTTGAAAGAAGCAATAAGCAGCAGTTCTAACCTGAAGAAATGTGACCACATCTTGGTGGTGTACAATAAAATCACCTTGAGGTCAATGGGCAATGCAGGCTGTTGATAATAAATCCATGAAACAAGAAATGTTATTGCTCAGAGTTTATAACAGTTGACATTCAAGAGCACTGGGGCAGTGTACAGCCTTCCTCTGGTCACAGTAGAAACCCTCAGTACCCCCAACTTGTAAGAGGAGATAGTCTTTGTGAGCCACATCCAGGATCTGAGCAGCACTAAAGGGCACAGCTCTGTTCCCTGTGCCACATCAGAAAGGATAACACTGCCCACAGAATCTGTCCCAGACACTGTCTGCATTGTGATCAGAGATGTCCTGACTATATATGCTTGTGCATTTTGTACAAAGGGTAAAGGAGGGATGAAATATTCTATCCTGCTTTGAGCATTCATTTCTGGACATGTCTGAATGCCTGCCCAAGGTACCAGACAGAGATGGATCAGGTCCTTATCCATCCTGATACTCCTGGTTTAGAATGTGCATTATATACTTTCCAATAGATCTTACGCTGCTAATTTATGTAATCATCAAAAATTATTTCTTCAGCTTGCATTTTTGAGAGATGCCTAAATTATTGTTTTGCCTACTGTGACAAAAGCCTGGCACGTGGCCACATGCTTTCACACGTCTCCTTGCAGACTATGGGGTCGAATTCTAAAACCAGTGGTGCCATCCTACAGCTGAAGCAATTCCATCTACACAAGCTCAAGTGCTATCACAGTGGGACCAACTGCCTCTTTGTCTGGCATCAGGTATAAATATCTGACACTTCCTATGCAGGTATCTATACATTTCAAACTAACTGACATGATAGAATTATCAATAAAACAAAGATAACTTACACAATAATCATCACTTCCTGACAGCTGAAATTTCAGAGGAATCAGGTCTGCCTTTTTTTTTTAATGAAAATTAGCAACAAAACCTTACCTATGTGATGTTTGTCTTTTACTATCAAAAAAGCTCAGCTGACCTGTGTTAAAGACTGTAAGAATAGTTGAGAAATAACAGGAGATGAATAGGAAGAGATTTTAAGCTGGGCATTCTCTCCAGTAGATGTAAAACAGCACAGATGACCTAGCTTTAAAACACAGCCTCATTGAACATCTGTTGCTTTGGTTTTTTTGTTGTTGTTGTTTTGTTTTGGATTTTTTTGTGTTTTGGGGTTTTTTTGTGTGTGTGGTTTTTTTCCCAATACAGACCAGGTATAGCAGAAAACATACATTTACATGTGTATTTCTTTTGTAAGTACAATTTTTGAAGCACAGCTTGAGATAAGACATCCGTGCAACAACTGTAGATAAAAATACAGCATTTAATTATCTTTGAAAAGTTATGCTTCATAATATTCTTCAAAGGGGAATTGTGGATTTTTTTGTGCTGGCAAGTTACAAGCAAGACCTGAGAAGACAATGCCTTGCAGAAAGTGCTTAACAGCACACATCAGTTTCTGGTGTACTGAAGACAGTCACTTCATTCTGCTCTAAGTAACATTTAATTTACAATCTAAGAGGAAAAAAAAGAAGTTTGTTAAGCTAGATGCTGATGCTGATAGTGGTTGTTACTAAATCCACTGGTCTCTCGTGAGTCCCTGCCTTGTGCTCTGGCCAGCAGGATTTTGAAAGGTATATATGTCCCTGAAAAATGTAATTAATGCCTCAGTGGAGTGTTCAAAGGGCAGATGTTACTGGTTGAAATCTGTTTCAATAAAAACAGAAAAATACTGAGCATCCTTTGGTTTGAAGCAAAGTGGAGATAATAACCAAAGGAAAGGGAGGACAGGGTAAATACAGTGAAACCACCAGGATGCAGGACAGCAGTGATAAGGATAGGGGGGCTCTGCAGTGATGTGACAATTCTCTTAGTCTGTGGCAGGAATATCTCTCACTGATTAGAGCTAATTATGTAGGACGAGGGTTGAGCCTTTATACCCTCCTTGGTAAATCTGCCTTGATGCAGACTGGTTATAGCACAGCTCTAGTTCTAAAATGGGTTTTGAATGTCCTTCCTTCACTGGTACATTTAAATAAATACAACAAGCTCTCTAGGCCTGTTATGAACAATAAATCTATTTTGGTTCCTGATGACTGATTTCTTTGGCTCTGCAAATAAGGTGAGAACACCAGTTTTGTTTCTTTTTTAGCACTCTAAAGGAAGTCTTTTATAATTTTATGAGTGCTGAAAAAAAGTTTAGAAAATGAGTAATGAGGTGATTTGGATTCTGGATTCTGCACCTTTTACCGAGGGACCACAACTGATTTATTGGTGAGAAAGTTCATGTGTTTCATGACCAGAAATTTGGAACGACTGGTATTAGGAAAAGTATTCAGTTTTCTGTCCTAGCAGAGAACAGTCAGTGAGATCAGTTGGTTGGAAGCTTCAGCTGGACAAATTCAGGCCGGCAATAAAATACATTGGCTTTTTAATAGGGAAAGCAATATGTTATTGAAAAAACCCAGTGGTGTCGTGGACTTGTCCTTGAGTCAAGACTGGGTGGCTTTACACAATTCAAATGGTAGCTGTGGGTTTGCTTGCTCAAAAGCCTGAGTGAGGTTCTGCTGTCTGTATTATGCAAGTGGCCTCTAGCTCTCAAATCAACTAATCTAAGTACTCAATAGCAATTGACAGATCTCTGAAAGTTGAAAAGTTTGAATTGCACACACCCCAGAGACATGCAGTTTGAATACCAGATGTCCCAAATGGCCACAAAATGAGCGTCCCTGGGGAATCCAAATGTTTCACCATATTTATCAGAAAAAAAAGTCCTTAAGCATACGGTAAGATGACTGTGGTGACGTGTGGTTAAACCCAAGGGGTACTCAGCAGTGTACAAGCACACGTATGTTGCTTCAGGAAACAGCAGACACTTCTGCACAGCACTGTGCAATGCAAACAGCTGAGGAAGGCAAAGCCAGGTCAATGCCAGACTGCACCAGGCCAGTCTTGGACCTCCCATCTGCTTATCTGTTCTCCTGCACTAAAGCTCACCTGCTGAACTCTGATAGGTGAGAGGAGCACAGCTGAAGTTTGACCTCTCACGCGACCACTCAGGCTTTTACTGCAGGTTCATTACTGTGCTTTTAATTGCTGTGCCTCAAAAGATGGTTTCTGGTCAGCCAAAGCCCCCCAGCTCTGCAAGTTTCTATCATGGTGGATGCTGACCAGCTGGGGAATGGTTTCAGGGTTCACAGTCTTGAAAGCACATGAAGCCTGAGCTCATACAGAGCAGCAAATTGGTAAGCGCAAGCATTCAAGATTCATGAGGTAAGCCTGAGCACTGTGCATGTGACTGAAGAAGCATTTGCTGGTTTAGTTCCTTTTATTGTGTTTAGTATAAAGTATCATTTTTTTCACTCTGGAATGCTGAGACTTTTGGTTGGCTCAGTTTGGGGTTTTGGCACATCAAATTTATTTTTTTTCCCTCTGCAGTTAGGATTTTTATTTTTTTTTTTTTTTAAATGGTGAACTTTTTTTCATATAAAAGATGCCCAAATCTTAATAAAATCTGAAGGTGGCAGCAATGAAACAATAGTAAGGCTATGGCTACAGATTCTAGGGCAGGTTTGTGATATGCAATTAAGAGATCCCCAATCCACTGCTAGTCTGAGTTTTGTAAGGTCTCCTGACTTGGCAGTTTGGGTCTGGAAGGGTCTGTGGCTGTCCAGGGCAGGGTAAGCTCAGCAGGACTGTCCAGCCTGCACTTGGAAGAGATGTTCTTGCCCATCACTGCTGCCTACAGGCAGAAGCTGCCTGTGCAGAGCCCACAGGCACACCCAGCCCTCCTTGGCATGTTTGAATGCCCTTCTGCAAACATGAGGAAGGTGTGTATACATGGGTGAGAGTATTTGCAGGTTTTGTCTGTGGAAAGGTGATGTACGCAGAGGCTTTTAAGCACAATGGTTTTACTATGTTCATATTTTATATACCTTATGATATCAGTAGAATGTAACACACTGAAATTGCAAACTGATTTGCATGGGTTGGTCATCTCAGAACAATGTCCAGCCTGCAGCAAACAGATATGCTGTACTTGAGTTCAGCGATAAGGTGCCTTTTGGTTTGTCAGTGGTAGAAGTATTACCACCTGTGCTGCTGGCCTGTAGCTGCAGTCCAGAGCACTCCACGTCCCCTCCTGCTAGTCCCATGGCTCCTCCTCTGACTTTCACGGCAGCTGAAGTGTGGAAAAGTTCAGCAAAGTTCACCCAGCACCACCAGGAACTGACCGAGTGGTGTGGCCATGATGGAGAGTGATAAAGCATCAGCTATAGCCATGAGTGACTGGTATGGGGTTAACCACAGTGAAATCCACCTTGAACCAATGTCTGTGAGGTTTTATCCTGAAAAAGGGCACTGCATAGTTCAATATCCCAGTGAGTTGCTGCAGGTGATGCAGGATAGTAAGTCCAAATGCCTCATGGAGGCTGTTTGACATTCCCTTCTAGATTGCCTGATAAAACACAGGTGTGGCAGTAACAACAGCTTTGGTGGGGTCTTTGAGGGGGGAGAATATCCATCAGGTGCCTAATGCTTGCATCCTCAACCACAGCTAGTCCAGAAGAAGCCTGAGCATCCTGTCTGCAGTGCTGGTGCCTCAGTCCCCCCAGCTAGTTGCGTGGTGTCGGTGGGACAGGAGGCTGAGAGGGGTGAGCAGGTCTTCCTGGACAGCACGGTGGGGGATGATTAGGCAGGGACTAGCAATGTGCTCCTGCTGCTGCTACTGCACCGTACGGTGCTTCACGGAGGGGATGCAGAGGCGTAGCAGGCAAGCAGCAGGAGAGTAGGATGCCACATGGCGAGGAGGAGGAAAAGAAAGAGGTGGAGGAGTAGGCAGAAGGGAGATTCAGCTTAACATGGCATGCCAGGCCTCCACTGCTGCTTCCCTCCCTCAGGCCTGCTCATCATGAATTTAATTTGTGCCTGGGGTGAGGGGGATTTTGTTGGCATTGTTTTATTCTTATTCGATGTGCTCCTTTGCATGGCAAACGCCGGTAGTGTGCTCATTGCTGTACATATAGGCAATTGTGGCCTTGGGTATACTTTCGTCTAAGGCTCTGATTCTGCAAACACGTGAATAATCTAAAAAGCAAGAGGACTTAAAATGACACATGCTATTTTTTTTTTTTTTTCCTCTCTTTCCTTCCTCCTTACAGTATACTTTTGCTTCTGGATAGCTAATTTGAGTTCCATAGCGCAATTAAAATTTGAATACAGTAAAGATAGTGATTTTTTTATTTTTAAATCTCATTTTAGAGGCTGACCTCATCTATGTATACACAGTACAAAAAATAAAATCCATGGTGCCCTGTCATAGCTAAGATTCACTATAAGATACCTTCACCAGCAGAAAAGGCTCTGGAAGGGTCAGGGTTCAGATGGTTGTTGATAAGCAAGAGCATTGCCATTTGGACAAAATGGTCTTAATCTGACTTAGAAGAATTTAGATATGTACTTCCATAGATGACGGTTTGCTTTGCTTATAGTCATTAACTTGCTCTCAAAAAAAGTGTATTTGGGAAAGCATCTACTGAATTTTGAGCAATTTAGTGAAAGGCAGTGCAATTATTTGTAATTCTGAAGGGTGATGAAAAATTTCACAAAAGGGTAGAATGAGCATATATATACACACACACACATACATGCATGTGTTCAAAAATTTGATTTTAAAAAAAGCATTCCTGGACTTTGGTGTGAGGCTCTGAAAAGCAGCAGACAGCTCCCTCTTCTCAGTAGCTGCAACATCATTACACAAAGATACAGAGACACAGGAGCCGCTATTCAAATGTAGCCTCTCAACTTTGTGACCATAAGTGGGTTCTATTTTGGTCCTTGCTTTTGAGGCTGCTTTTGATGAAGGGATCAGAGTTTTTCAGCTCTCTGCCATTACATGTTGCTGTTGACCTCTACCTGTTTCTAGCTTTTAGAACTTTGTTTCCATTTCCATTTCTTTAGTGTGAAGGTTGGGGATGGGAATCTGTATTTTTAAAACCTTGGTGCCAACTGCTGTGTGCTGTTGTACTGTGGCTGACTTTTACCTCCCAATTCCTCTTGTGTTTCTAGATCTGAATTGTACAGTGTATATGTTGGAGTATGGCCTCTGGACCTACATGTGCTGGGACAGAAACTATGTATGACAAATCTTGACTCCATCAAATTGGCAACAGAGCCTCAAGAATTATTTAGGCACCTAATGACCACTGATTTCAGTAGCAGGTAAGCCCCAAATTGAGAATCTGTGCATTACTTTTTCTGTGGCTTGATGTGTCCCCTTCAAAATCAGAGTCTTTTCTAGGCTGACTTTTTCTATCCTCTCTGAGCAGACAGTGGTTTTGGTTATTCCTGTACTGCTGTTGCATGATCCCTGGACATTTCCAGTGGGCTGTCATAATTCTTTGGTCCTCTTGCATTTAATGTTATCTTCAGGCATCCTGGGTTGCAGCAGGGGCCACGGGGAAGCCAGCAATGGATCAAGACCCTGCAGTCACTGGATATCTGCAATTTCAAGGGTGTTCATGGTCAAGTGCAAACCTTGAGTACCATCCACGTATGACATTGGGGAACTTATTCAAACTGACCATTTTCTTGTACAGCTCAATAGCCTAGTACAGTACTGAGTAATAAAATGACATTTTAATATTACTGCTGTTGAACAAGAGAGCTAGAGATGATATTGTGAGATGGATTTTTGGCAGTTAAGAGAACTGGCTTTTAGCCTTTGTAACCTTGCATTTTTGTTTCTGTCCCGTAGCATGGCTGAGTAACCTTTCAAGGTTATAGGAACATCTTTCATGCTTCCTTTTGCTCATTACTAGAAGTATCCCAACTGTTACTCACCTTTATGAATCACCTGGAGATGCAAGTGAGACATAAATGAAAAAAAAATTATTATTGGTATTGTATTATTATTATTATTTTTCCCAAGGAAATCGCTGTTTTCTGCAAAGCAGAGCACATGATTTCTTGTTTATTGTGTAATAATAGCCTTGTGTTGTGATGGTAAGTAGGACACAGAGTTTTTCAGTGATGTACAGTATTCTTTCTTATCTTTAATTAAATGCTATTCCATTGTATTGGAATATATTCTGGGATTAAACATGTTTAAATCTCTAAGTAACCCACTATCAAATACACTAATGAAAATCAGTGACCCAAAGCAACTTGTGCCTTTTCTCCTGTACTATCCCACACTTCTCTCTCTCCCTTTTTTTTTTAATTATTATTATTTCCAGTTTCCATTTTAAAAATTAAAGGAGTGAATTAAACACTTTCATATGAATTTCCTCCAACCATCTCTGCTTTTGATCTAGGGACATGTACCTATCTAGCTCTCTGCCCTTCCTCAGAACAGTAACCCCTGGGGATAGCATAGAGCATAGAGATGATACAATTTAATAAAGTCACAATAAAACATCCAAGGCCTTTCATACTTTTTCACTTTCTTTAACTCAATTTATTTTTCATTTCATGGACAGAGATTTAGTCCTGGTATTAGTTTATGATTTTGCTGAAAGAATTACTGAACACATACAAAAAGGAAATATTATTTTTATTATTTATTTTGTGCCATGTATACCATAGGAAAAAAAAAAAAGGAGTTGAAATCACTTCAGTACCGCTGTGTTTTTCATTACAAAGTTATTACATATAGAAATTACTCCAAATTATCTGAAATGAATGGAAATTATGAGGTTTAAATTCCCCAGGTTACTGCAAGCACAGCACTGGAAATTTATTTTGTCATCTTGCTGAACATAATTGCTACAACAAAATTTCTTCTATTTTACAACCGCAGCATAACTTATTTATACCGGTGTTGTTGTAATTTTACATCAATAAGTTGCATGGGAAGGAGTACACAGGTGGTAATTGAAAACAATAATTTGTAGTGGGGTCCAGGTGGAACAGTTGGCTCTGTTTCTTCATTTGCGGCTCTGTAAATGCTTCACATCTCTGTGGTCTTTGACCAGGGTGCTATCAAACCTCTGGCCCACCCTGTGCCAAGGTGGCCTGATCATCCTAAATTACTTTTCAAAGTGTCAGTGGAGGTGAAAGGAGCAATCGATCTATCATCGTGGCACTGACCTGCAGCTCATGCACACAAGCAAAAGTGAGGTACCTGGGGAGAAGGAGAAATCAAAACTGGGAAGTGGCAAGTATGATCCTGGAGTCAGAAGCAGCATTCTTGAAGGAACCGAGATGGAAGGAAATGCAACCCAGGTCTGAGGCATGTGCGTATGTGTGTACACACATGTGGTCTCAGCATGTTATGGTCTATACCAGCTATTGCCCCTGGCTTTTCAGCTCAGCCATCTTCAGTGAGTATGGCAATACACTGTCATTTGTTTGTTGAAGGGAATGCTGTTATTTGATCATTTTCAATTAAGATGTGAGTAGTTGCCTGAGACACGAGCAATGACGTTCACATTCATACTTTGTTCCACTCTTTATGATCAGGAATGTGTAATTTGGGTGCAATACACAAGCACTCCCAGGCCAGGCATCCACACTTCTGTGATCCATAATTGTCAACAGAAATAATGAAACTGCAGAGGCTGATACTGAACCTAGAAACTGATGAATTTCCCTGTTTGAGTTCCATTGCCCAAGTTAAAATAATAAAAATAATAACAAGGCTAAAATGATACTATGGATATACCCTAATTAAAGTAGGAAGAACACAGAGGCATATAGAACAAGAATGAATGAGGTGCAGTTCTCTTATGATGTTCAGATTTGGATTTTCATGATTCACAAGAGACAGGCTGGCACGTTTCTGTCATGAGTTCAAGCTGAAGATTTTGTTGCTATGTTCGGATCTTAGAGGCCTTTGTTATTTTAAACAATCCAAAGATTTCAAAAATCTCTTCAAATCATCTGAGAAGGGAAAGAAGAAATCAGTTGAAACTTGCACTTGAAAGCAGAGGAGAGCTGTATGGATCCCCAATTTCAGGTTGTATAAATTCTGAGGAGCACCTAGGGAGGGAGGGGGGGTTCTTTGTTCCCTCCATATGCAAACCGAGTTGCACATTAATATTTCTCTCTCAACAATGTTATTCATTTCCATAATGGTGCATTTTTTAAAATACCTCTTCAGACAAATATAACCCTCAATTTTTAGGAGTTTTTCAGGGATTTTTTTTTTTTTTTAACAGCAGAACTATGACTGGTTCACAAACTCAGCTTATTGTACCAAGTGATGATGGCATTTGTTTTCCAATGATACAAACAATCCTTGGATTGAAGTCATTAGGGAAGATGTGCAGCTTTTTTAAAAAACAAGCCTCCCTGGAAACAGTGGATTTTGCCCATCATCTTTTTTGTTTTGTTTTGTTTTCTCTGTTTGGTGGGTTTTGTTGTTGTTTTGATTTTTTTTTTTTTTTTTTTTTTTTTTTTGTGAATATAGGCCTAACCCAAGCAAGGTGTGGATGCCTGAATGCCATTCTTAATGGGATGGGGCATAAATAGCAGATGGGATGCTTGACTCTTATTTACTTCGGGTGCTTGTAAAGCATGTTCCTACCTTTGCCTGTCAGTGTGGGTACACAGATGCAGGCAGTCCTTTGCAGGATGAGAGAAGGTGCTGGTGAGAATTGTTATCTGATTTTCAGAGAGACTGTAAAGTTAGAAATGTAGAGGCAGGTCTTACTCTTACTGCAGCTCCTGAAGGTGCTGCAAGTGATTTCAGTGGGGACATGGTTCAATCTCTGCTGTTGGAAAATATGAAGCTTAAACAGACCAAATTCTGCCTTTAGGAATGCACCTTTTAAACTGAGGAAGGAAAACAGGGCCGAATCCTTCATTTGATCTGATTTAAAAAAAAAAAAAGAAAAAATTACACACACACACCCCCATATTGTTTTTCTTCTGCTCTGGCTTGCTTGTTCCATGATTATTTTTGGGGGGTGGAAAGAGAGGTATTGTTTTGATTTTGTTTATTTTAATTGACAAAAGGTGTGGGAGAAAACTGGGCCTCAGCATTTGGACTGTTATCTAGTACATTTAACAGTTGGAAAAATGAGGGACTCTACAGGAAAACAAACAAAAACCTCAAAACCCCACTGACCAAGCAGGGGACTCTAGGGAAAGTTTAGAATGTAAATGTTGAGAAAATACAATTTTCTGAATTCACTCCTGGAAACATCACTGAGTAACAGCCACCAAAAATAAGTGACACCAAATGTCTTGAAAAGAGCAAAATCTTCATCGCTTTTGCCTCTCTCCAAAAAGTCTTGGGAATGGGGCAGGGGATAATACATTATCCTCTTAAGCCTTCATTTCACTGCACCCTCAACTATACCAGTGTCATGGAAAAGAAAATCAAGTGAATAAATGTTGCCATTTATATATATTTGAATAGATAACAAGAACAATTTTACTGTTTGCCATAAATGAAAACCCCACCAAATCATTCCTCTGATTGAGGTTCTGAAGCTCTGTTTATGGCTGCAAAGTGATTTGATACAAAAAAATTACACATTTTGAGTTATTATATCACCCAGAAATTTGATGCCACTTAACTATGTAATTTTCAGAAATGATATAAAACCACTGCAGAAAAATATTCAGGGAAGCCCAAAAGACCTCTTTTTATCTTTTTTTATGGGTCTAAAATGAGAACTTGCAGAGATCCTTGCACTGTATGTGAAGGCTGAACTGCCACCTCGGGAGCTTTATTAATATGTATGTAAATATGATCTGGTTAGATCCTGTGTTTCTGTGTCTTTTCACAAGGTGGAGTGGCTAACTAAGCTGATCAGATCAACGCCCTGTGTTTATTTATTTATTTATTTTCTTCCCAAGCAGCAGCAACATTTAAAGATTCAAAGGGAATGAGGACAGCAGCCTCATTTATGTCAAGATTGTTTCAAACCTCCTTCCTTCCTTCCCTCCCTCTCTTCTCCCCCACCCCCCGCCCCAACTCCCAGATCGGTATCAAAAACAATTTACTTCTAACTTAACATAAGCTTTCTCAGTAAAGACTGAGAAGAAACTAAAATCACATCACACAGAATCTGCAGCTCCAATTTTTCTTCGACTGAAAAGTTATTTGAGCAAATGGGGAGAAAGTGGAAATGCTTTCAAAATCTGTCCAAGTGACACATCAAACCTCCGTGAGGATATTGGGACTTCCTCTTTACACTGAAGCCACTGTTATTTATGTATCTATATCCGTGCCAAATTTTAGCTAAAGACATTGCACGATTTGGGGGGGGGGGGAGAAAAAAAAAAAAAAAGGAGAAGAAAAGAAAAGAGAAACCCAGAAGCTGAACATGTGTGTGCAGAGAGTTCTTTACTCAGCATGCCTTGTATATGGGAAAAAATGTAGTATTTAACATCATATTAGCTTGTTTTCGCCTATGATAAAGATAGTGTTTCTAGATGAAAACTCCTCAAATCCCAGGTATATTATAAAGATAGAAAAGATTATTATCTTAATACAACTTATATTTTGCAAGAGTGCTTTCTTCCCCCTAATTTTAAGCAAGGGATTATAGCACCTTTAAAGCTAGGGATTTTTTTTTTCTTGCAGATTATGCTCCTGGTTTGGTTTTTTGTTGGTGGTGTTGGGGTTTTTTTCTTTTGTTTGTTTGGTTTTGTGATTTTTTTGGTTGTTTTTTGTTTTCTTGGTTTTTTGTTTGTTTGGTTGGTTGTTTTTTGTTGTTATTTCTTTGTTGGTTTTGTTTTGGGTTTTTTTTGTTTTGTTTTATCTTCTGGGGATCTTTTTGTTGCTGATTTGGGGGGCTTTTTTTGTTGTCGTTGTTACGTGGAGCTGCGGCTCCAGGTTTGCAGGCCGACGGCGGGAGGTCGGCGCTGTGCCGGAACCCTCGGGATGCCGGAGCGGGGGCCGGGGGCCACAGGCCCCCTTTGCCGGCTGCGGGCGCTCAGCACGGCCGCGCAGGCCGGGACAAAGCGGGCGATGTCGAAGGCCGCCGCCGCCGCTCGGGCAGCCCTCGGGGACCCCTGCCCTTCTTGAGGGGCTGCTGCCACCGACTGTGGCGGGGGGAGGGGGGGACACGAAATACAAGCGCAGGGCCAGTTGCAGATGGAGGCGGGTCGAGGGATAGGTCAAGGTTAGAAAGAGCCTGCTATTGATCTGGCTTTGAACGCGAGACAGGGAGAGCAGAGAGACTAAAGGGGGAGCTGTGAGACAAGACATTAACAGCTTTCAGTGCTAATGATCACAAGTGCCAGACAGGGGAGGAAAGAGGAGAGTGAGAAATCACTTTGGAATTTTTTTTTTTTCCCCCTATTGGGATGTATTTTAGGAGGAGGGGGAGGAGAAGGCAGGCTGGGGGCTCACCCTCCCCCGCAGCCGACGAGGCGGGGCGGGCGGGGGCTCCGGCGGTCCCGCCGCCCCAGGCAGCGCCTGGTCAATCATTGCCGGCCCTTATCTTCTGCTCTCAGTGCCCACTGTAAGACACTGGTTAATCAACAGATGATGCCCAGTAACTTCCCGATAAGCCGCGCTCCGAAGGGGTGCAGCTTCCTGCAGCTCGCTGAGAAACGGCCACAGCCACTGCGAGCCGGACTTTGCACTCCGAGGGTGGAAAGTGACTCCCCCACAACCCCTTCGTGACCGCGGCCGCAGCCCCGCGGAGCGGCCCCCGGGTCGGACCGCGCTTTGCACGGCAGACACAGCCACACAAAGCACCTCGGCCTCGACAGCCAAGAGAAGAGGAGTAATGGCAGCCCCATCTCCGCTGACCACCCGGCCCCCCTTCCGTGCGAGTCCCTTGCCTTACGGGACCCCCGCGGCCCCGCAGGCTCGGACAACGCTGTCTAGCAGGGCCGGCCCCGGGTACAACCCCGGGGCCGCGGCTCCTGTGTCCCCTCTGCCCGGCGACGCGAAGCGCCTGCCATCTATCACCACGGTCATTTTTCTTTGCAGGACCCTGCAAAACAAACTAAAACACACACGGCGAAGAATCTAAACCCCTTAAGCGCAGTTAAATGTCTTTAATGTGTTTGTCGTGCGTTAATAGAGGCGGAGGGCTGAGCCGGGGCAGAGGAGGGTACTGCAAGGCTGGCCCGGCGCCCAACGCCCAGCCTGGGAGCTGGGAGGGAGGGGGCGGCTGCCCTCGGCGTGCCGTCGGGCCGGGCTCCGGGAGACCGGGGGCTGGCAGAGCCGAAATGCGATCTGTGAGCAGGCGGGCGGGCGGGTGTGGGGAGGAAAAGGCAGATTTGCTGGAGGAGGCGAGAGCGATGCTGTTTAGCCAAATTCTACTCAAAGCTGATTAAGGGCACCGATATGAATTCTGGTCTCCCCCCGCCAAGACTCTCATGAGATCTAATAAAAAAAAAAAAAAAAAAAAAAAAAAAAAAAAAAAAAAAAAAAAAAAAGAAAAAAAAAAAAAAGAAAAATAAAGGGGAAAATAAATAACACGACTGCAGAGCGGCTCTCCTAGCGTGCTCCGGTTAAAGGATGGGTTTCTTAGGTTTCTGCTCCATCTGCCTTCAAGCCCCCAGTCCTCCCCCTCTTCCTATTCCCCTCGCCCTGTCCAGACATGGTGCTGAAAAGCTGTTTGTACTCAACAATTTCCTTGTCTGGGGCGGGATGAGAGAGAGAGAGCAATAATCGCAAGAGATGTGCTGGGAGACTGGAGGTAAGAGGGGAAAAAGTTGGTTTCTAAGAATTTCCCAAGTTCGAAGCTCACGCAGTTGTGGGCATTTACCTGCGTGTGAAATAGGAGGACAAGTGCACTGAGATGCGGTCCGTGGAAACTCGTCGACTCTCGATTCGTGGCTGACTTAATTCCTCCAAGGAAAATTTATCTGCCGAGATTTTAAGAGAAGGGGGGTAGGGGGGGTGGGAAAAGAATGTCAGAACGTGTGTGCGTGTGCGGATCGGGTGTGCGCGCGTGTCCCGCTACCATCACACTTCGGGTAAGGAGAGAGGAGGGAGAAAAAAAAAATCCTCTTCCCAGCCCACACAGATATTTGTGTTGTAAAAGTGTTTGAAAGAAATGCAGGGCGAACGTGCTCGCCGCCGGGGAGCTGCGGCGGCGCCTGGAGGGAAGAGCAGCCCGAGACCCCTCGGGAGCTTCCGCT